>APFE030574357.1:160903-225228 GCA_000404065.3 Pinus taeda | reverse complement strand
GGTTAACCCGTATCATGTAAAGGACCACAAGTAGTTAGTAATAATGTAATGGGCCCATGGTATTAGATAGATGGTATTGAGGGAACCATGGTAATGACCCATGGTATTGTATATATAAGGCCTATATAGAGGCTAAAGACTTGATATTGAGAGATGTCAAGGAATATTATCTGAACAGACATATGGATTGTGGAGTGTTCTCTTTCCTTAAGGAGTGAATGTATGGTGTTGCCCTACCTTAAGGGTTTGATATTAATAAAGTGAAGCATTTTATCTATTTCGATCTTGTTATTCTTGGGTTTATTTCTATTTCTCATATATTTTTAGATCAGATCTATAACAAGTGGTATCAAAGCACTTTCTTGGGCAAAAGTGGAGAATTTATTTATTTATTTATTTATTTATATTTTTATTTTTATTTTTTTATTTTTTTTTATTTTTTTTTATTTTTTTTTTTTTGCAGGAATTTAAAATCTGCACAATCTAATTTCAGATATGCATTCTTTGTGAAAAAGTACCCAATTTCAAAAAAAAAATCAGCCGAATCGGAGTCCGGATGAAGGAGATTTCACTGATTTAAAAATCAATGGCATTGTAGACATTTTTTCGGGGAAGCGAATTTGTGGTGCAGATCTGTACATTTTGGGGGGAAATCTACAAAATATAATTTCAGATCTGGATTCTTTGTGAAAAAATACATGATTTCAAAAAAAATCAACCGAATCGGAGTCTAGATGAAGGAGATATCGCTGATGTAAAAATCAGTGGTGTTGTAGACATTTTTTCGGAGCAGCAAGTTTGTAGCACAAATCTTTACATTTTGGGGCAAAATCTACAAAATCTAACTGTAGATCTGGATTCTTTGTGAAAAAAAACCCCAATTTCAAAAAAAAATCAATCGAAGCGGAGTCTGAATGAGGGAGATATCGCTAATTTAAAATCAACTCTTTTTTCAGAATTTTTGGTGACGACGGAAGAGTTGCAGTGCAGATCTGAAATTAATGTAGCATACCTAGGGGGGATAATAAGGGGTACAAAGGGAGGTACCCAAGGAAATAATGTAATAATGGGATGGGCCATAGTAATAAATAAGGTGGTTAACCCGTACAATGTAAAGGACCACAAGTAAATAGAAATGATTCACTTTATTAATCAAACCCTTAAGGTAGGGCAACACCATACATTCACTCCTTACGGAAAGAGAACTCCATAATCCATATGCCTGTTCATACAATAATCCTTGTCATCTCTCAATGTGGAGTCTCTAGCCTCTATATAGGCCTCATACATACAATACCATGGGTCATTACCATGGTTCTCAATACCATCTATCTAATACCATGGGCCCATTACATTATTACTAACTACTTGTGGTCCCTTACATGATATGGGTTAACCACCTTATTTATTACTATGGCCCATCCCATTATTACATTATTTCCTTGGGTACCTCCCTTTGTACCCCATATTATCCCCCTAGGTATACTCCAGATAGTGAGGAGAAAACTGTGGAGGAAATATTGGTGGGCCTGTAAAAACCAGTTTTATGGAGTTTTACAGAAGTTTACTCCGCAACCCAGTAATGCATAAATCACAGTAAGTCTTTTTTGTATTTTCACTTGGAGTTGGAGCCTCCATTTATCACCGGAATGTAATTTCTTTATGTTTTGACATATAATATAAAGTGTGGTTAGTTGGGTTATGGTTTTAATCCTTCACAATTAAATCCTCCTTTGTTTTACTTTGTTTTGTCGTTTATGTTTTGACATATAATATAAAGTGTGGTCAGTTGCATTATGGTTTTAATCCTTCACAAGTAAATCCTCCTTTGTTTTACTCTGTTTTGCCATGAGTTATTTCCTTCTTTTAATTATGTCCCTGTGTGGTTGCGATATCCTTGCCGCAACCTAAAGATTTACCTTTACGCAACTCAAGTGACCTTGCCTTATTTCCTGCTTTTAATTAAGTCCCTGTGTGGTTGCAATATCCTTGCTGCAACCTAAAGATTTACCTTTCGGCAACTGAAGTGGCCTTGTCTACTTTGCCGCAACTAATTTCTGAGTTCCTTGTGATATCCTTCAAAGATTTACCTTTCTGCAACTGAAGTTGACCTTGCCTACTTTTCCGCAACTCATTTCTGAGTTCTTTGCCCCGTAAAATTATTTTTCTTGCCTACTTTGCCTCAACTCATTTATGAGTTCTTTGCCCCGTAAAATTATTTTTCTAACAACAATGGTAGATCAATGGCGGAGGGTGAGCCAATTGTTTTAAGAACAGTACATACGTACTTGTTGGAAAGGAGGAGGAGACAAAGCATGAATTCATACACAAAACACGAGCTTAGGCTCTTGTATTGACCACACAAAACATTATTTTTACAATGAACCCTATGACAGGTATTTAACCTTTTCCAACTAAGGACTTGCTTAAAATATGTTGACATGCATCCACATTCAACCACACACTAAAAGTCATGTATAACTTATCTCAACTTAACTCAACACTCAAATACTAGTTAACTACTCTCTAAATTTTATCTAACTCCACATGCAGCAATAATTACTATTTCTAACCATACTAATACTCAAGGTTGAATATCCATAAAAAAATATAAAGTAAAACAAATACAAATTGGTTGATAAATATGGTTGATAATATCGATGGGCCACACCGAACATAAACTATAACAAGAAGTCACTTGGTATTTAACTGCGGAAAATATCAACTAAGGGTATTCCATAATCTCAAATATTAAACGATTATATCACCAACTAGAAAGGAGTAGACTCTCATTTGGATGAATATGTGTTCTCAAAAAATTAAAAAATATATATATATGCTCTTTTTTACTATGTTGATAATACTCGCCATTAATAATGAATAAGTAAGTAGACATTGTAAAATATTCATGTCAAAACAAGATTAAAAAAAAAGATGGATGGCTGAGCATGTTACAGCTTGCTGGGTTGTGTTTGTATTATTACTTTTCCAGAGGTATTGCTCGTTGTGCATAAGTTAAGCATGTCGGTCATGAATTAATTGTGATTAAAGTGGTTTATGTTAAACCTTGTTTTATGTTATGGACCAGATTGAGTTAAGTCTCAATGAAATAGTGGAAATAAATTACAGGAGCATCACGTTGATGGAAAGGGGCAATATAGTCTGATCGGTGTAGAGAAGAATAAAGGGTAAGTTGAGGGTAGCCATCGCTTTATGAGTGACAGCCATCACTTTCTCTCCACGTGCTGTCACTTATAAAGTGATGGCTAAGAAGTTTACATGTCAGATAGCATTAATATTACATTAATATTGTTATAGAATCTGAAATAGGAGTTGCCGTAAAAAACACTCTTGGTACTCCACGTTTACTACAGCTTTTGTGTCAATCAACATTCCAGAAAAAAAACGCTGTAGACAGCTTTTGGGTCATTCCAAAGCCATAATTTAACGAGTCAAATTCGCCTTGCTGCTCCACGCCTACTACAGCTTTTGTGTCAATCAACATCCCAGAAAAGAAAAGCTGTAGACAGCTTTTGGGTCATTCCAAAGCCATAATTTAACGAGTCAAATTCGCCGGCTTTAACACCATACCAACAATAATAATAGCAAGACTGAATTAATAAAGTAATTGATGGTTGACTTGCTATTTTAAACATAATTTGACCTAAGGTATGATTTTGACAAAGTTTTTTAATTTTTTTTTAATTTTAATACATTAAGTTTTAAGATTTTGGTGTTTTAAATTTTTTTGATAATGTTGAATCTATTTCCATCATAAAAAATTATTTAAAATATTTTAAATCAATTTTTTGAATTTTTTTTTACAAAATAAAATTAATCATTAATAAATAAGAGATTTTTGTAAAATATTTTTTTCCTAATAATTATATCTAAAATTAATCACATCTTATATACTAGCGATATCAAAAAATAAAAAAATAAAAAAAAATACTTTTTTATTTTTTCAAAATATTTAATTTTATAATTTTATTAACTAATGGTTAAAAGTAAGTAAAATTAGTCACGTGTTCAATCATATATTGAGTTAAACTATGGAAACATTAAAAATAAAATTCCTCATAATTTGACAAAAAATTGTCTAACTAATTTTTAATAAAAAATTAAAAATGTATAATAGTTAGACAAGACTTAAATGAAATTAATGAGTATTTAATTATTTTATTGTGTTTTAGTTTATTTAGAATGTTTTTCTCAAAAAATCATGGAAATTTCAGCAATATTTTGATAAAATTACCTAGAAATTTTGATGGTGCTGAATCCATTTCTACCATCAAAAAACATGATTTAGATATTGTTCTTGGAAAATTTCTAAAAAAAAATACCCAAATTCCAACCACTTTTAACCATCCAAAATAACTCTCCTTATTAATTCTCCTTGTTGACTAAATAATAAACCACATATACTAAGTTAACTATTTGTTTATTTGTTTATTATCTTTTTAATAAGATGGAAATAAGAATAAGATATTTAATAAAAATGATAAAAAGTTATTAAAAGAGGTTGAATGTATATTTCCATTCAAACACACATGGGCGTCATTCATTAGACATAAAAGTCATAGAATGGGCTAGTCATCGGTACATATTCCACAATTGCGTTACTAGTGATGCATTGAATTTTATTATTCGCTCAGTGCAAGGCTCAAGCTTTTCAGTTCTGGTTATTTCACATTGATAATTTGCTCAACGCATGGCTCAAGTTGCCAAATTTTCATTTCTGGTTATTTCAGTGGCTATGATGATTTCTTTAACTATAGCAACCGACAATCCCCAGTATGAACTGTCGGATCAGATAGGGTGCAGCGACAAACAAAGTTATACGTATGTTAATGCTACAGCGTTTCAGGAAAATCTGAATGGTGTTTTGGCATCGCTCCACTCAAACATCTCCTCAGATGGCTACGCCATTTCGTTTGAAAACAAATCTGGCAAAACAGATCCTGTCTTTGGTATTGCAGTGTGTCGGAAATATTTAAGCACAGGCGAGTGCTCAGATTGCGTTATGGAAGCGGCGAAACTAATAAAATCACGGTGTTCCCAATCTAGTGGTGGTCGGATTCATCTTGACGGTTGTTTCATCCGCTATGAGAATTCTAGTAGTTTTGAGAGGAGGCCTGTGGATAAAGGGGCTGCCCATTACTGTGCCTCCACAAATGACAGCGATCCTCCGACCTTCTCTAAAACAGCCGAAGCCTTATCCATGCAACTGATATCAGACGCTGCTGCAAATAACAGTTATGCCGTCGGGCGTTCCAGTGATGGCTCCTTATATGGTCTCGCTCAGTGTTGGCCCTACCTTACGACTAGTAGCTGCCAAACATGCTTGGCAGAAGCTCGGAATCTTTTACTCGCATGTATTCCCCAGCAAGAAGGTCGAGGTCTCGAGGCGGGTTGTTTTATGCGCTACTCAACTTATTCGTTTTTCTCGGATAACCCGACTTCTAGTACGAGATTTCTTAGCTTTGCAGCAACCTTTTTCCTTTTATTCTCATATGCAATCTTTGTCGATTCATAGAATTTGGACTTGGGTAGTTCGTTGACATATAGTTGCAAGATTTGTGGTTGAAAACTTCGTGCAAACTTTTCTTACTCCTACAAGATTTGGTTGATCACTTAAACATACAGTCTATGTGACCGTAATTGGCAATTGTTTTCTTTTGCTCTTAATGGCAGTATCGATGAATCCGGCACCGTCGTCGAGAAAATCGGCATCCAAGCTAGTGTATATTTCGTTAGGAAGCATTGGGGGAACAGCTCTGATTGCGGTAGTGTGTTTGCTACTGTTTCGTCGATGTATCAGACATCGAAAGCGCTATGCTCGAACAGGTAATTATATTTTCCTTCCTGCGCTCTGGTGAGTTCTTTAACTTGGTCATTTTCAATTGTTATGGAAAAATTGCTGTCATAGTGCTCTGCGCAGATGAAAATGTAAGAGCAAGGGGAAATTTCGATAACGTTCTTTTCGACTACGAGGTTCTGAGAGACTCTACCGGAAACTTTGACAGAAGCAACATGCTGGGCAAAGGAGGATTCGGTGAAGTCTATAAGGTATAATTTCGAACCCGGATTTAATGGGTTTGTCCATTTATATGCTTGTATCGATTATAATGAGTTTGGTGAGCAGGGAAGGCTTCCTGATGGAAGGGATGTTGCGGTCAAAAAACTGAATGGAAGTCATGAGAATACTAAAGGCGCGGAGGAGTTCCTGACAGAAGTGAATCTCCTGACCAGCGTCCGTCACCGCAATCTTGTTCGTCTACTCGGATGTTGCACGCGTGGGAACCAACGCTTGCTGGTTTATGAATTTATGTCAAATAACGGTCTTCACAAGCATTTGTTTGGTATGTAGACCCCATTAATTTTGATTTCAGGTTTCATGTGTTTTATTGGTGTGTATACCAGTACCTCATTGAATTGAAGCATTTGCTTGCTAGGTTGCTCCCATCAGAGCTGCTAAATTCAGCATTAAGAGTTTTAATTTCTGATATCGTGTTTAGACCCTTTTATTTTGTATTGAGGGTTGGATTATTACTGTTGGAGGTACGCAGGAGAGATGCCAAATGGTCTAAACTGGGAAAACCGTGTAGACATTATAGTGGGCACAGCAAGGGGTCTGTCATATCTGCACGAGGATTCGAACATGCGCATTATACATAGAGATATCAAATGCGCAAATATACTGTTAGATGACAGATTTCACCCTAAAATAGCAGACTTTGGAATGGCAAGATTCTTCCCTGAAGGTGAAACCCATGTTTCTACCAGAGTTGGGGGAACAATGTAAGTTGTACAATTCTTCTCAAAATAGATATTTTTAAGGCGTAGAATCCTGGTTTTAATGTATCGTTTTCATTAATTTGTTACGAGGCAGAGGCTACACCGCACCAGAGTATGCCTTTTATGGGCAATTGACGGAAAAAGCTGACGTTTACAGTTATGGGATCGTGGTTCTCGAGATTGTGAGTGGGAGAGAGTGTGTAGATATAACACGGCCGGAAGCTATGCGCATTCTTTTGGAATGGGTTCGTTTCTTCTTTAAGGATTTGTGTATCAGATAACTTTAGTTTATAATTTTAACTAGGCGCTCATTAATTGAAAGAATAAACTTCGATTAATATGCTGCAGGCTTGGAATAACTATAAACAGGGTAATGTTTTGGATATTGTTGATCCAAAATTAGAGGGGCAGTACCGAAGAGAACAGGCATTAAGGGTGGTCACAATTGCACTTCTTTGCACACAAGGTTCTTCGGGACAGCGGCCGGCGATGTCACAGGTTGTCTCCATGTTAACCACCGATATAGAGATTCATGTTCAGCCTACACAACCAAGTTTTGTACCACCTGTGAGTACCACCTACAGAAACTCAACTCCTGCTCCATTTCCTCAATCTTCTGAACCAATGACCGTGTCTTTATTTCCTCGTTAGTGGATCTATGACCGTGTCTGTGTCTGGATTTATTAGCGCAAGCATGATTTCGGGGCAAATTACTGTAAGTAGATGAATGTTTCAGCGGTAGGAGCAAATTGCTGTAGTACATAAATGTTTTGGCGGTAGGAACAAATTACTGTAGTACATGACTGTTTCAGCGATCTTGGTGTCTGTGTATCGGGTTGAGGACAAATATAATTTATATCCGGAGAATCGTTGCTATGCAGCATGTTTGGAGAAATAGTGTATAATTGCTGATCGATCACATTCGACCAGATCCAAAAATTTCAAACTCGGCAAGCTACAGGATATTAACATCATAGATTGTTTTGTTTAAAACGGTCAAAATTCTTAGTATATGCATGCAAAAGACAACCACTTCAAGTTGCCAGCATGTATATGCACAGCATAAAATAATAGTAAGGAGCCACGGGAGGGAAATGGATTTATCCGTGAAGGATTTATTAGTAAAATTAGGGTAAACAACAACTTCTTGTGTCACAGATTCTTTCAATGAACGACATATATCTTCTATCTTCTATATATATATATATGAATCACAATTATGGAATAAAATCTGAAAATGCACATTCTCATATTTGGGAGTAACCACTTGTCGCCTATGAAACTCTGTATTTAAAACAGATTCTTATATATATGAAGGGCCACCAATATGCAAACGATTTTGGACATACCTCAGCAATATGAATAAGGATTCCTCTACATTTAAATTTGTAAACTAGCTATTGACAATATGAGAGATAACTTAAATCATTAGATAGTTTTTAAAAATTATCACATAAGGCTTAAATTATTGGATTTCAAATTTATGAACTCGTTTTTTTCCATTATCAGTTTTGAAAATCTTATTCACCATCAAATATGTTTGAAAAAAAAAAAAACTTGCAGTACATATGAGTCACAAAACTTGCAGTACAAATAGGGTTTTGGTAAGTATGTTAATTTTGAAATTTTTCTGTAAATTTGTAATATGAATAATACAACTTGTAGTAAAAATAAGATTTGCTTGAAGTGCAGGACAACCTTTCGATTTAAATGTTAATTTTGAAATTGTGAATAGTAATGATATTGACTGATATAACATTTTGATTGAAGTAATTCAGTTTTTCCTTTTGACTTGGAATAAAATATCATTCTGTCTATATTAATTCTGAGGTAAATAAGTTTATTTACTGGTCATCTATATATGCACAAAAATCTAAGATAAGTTTAGGGTAAATAAAAATATTTATTTTACATACCATAGCATATAAGGTTGGTGGCTGATATTATAATTGGGCCAAAATATCATGTTTAGAAAAGTCCTCATTAAAAAAATATATATTAGCCTATAACGTTGGTGGCTGAAATTATAATTCATAGTGTTGGAGATTAATTATGACCGCCTGGCAATTCACCGACATCGCACCGCCAGGGCCGCACTGCACACCGCCTCATCGATCACCGCCTTACCGTGTTGCTTTTCGAAGAGCCAGCACCGCCATAACCCTTTTGAATTGAAGGGGAGGTAACCCACTTTAGTTTTGTATAAATACAGTTGCGCTGGGATAGAAGAATGCAGAGTCGGGATGCACAGTCCGAATTGTATGCAGCTGTAGCTGCTTGGACATTTGGTTGTTCTGTGATTTTATGTTAATGGTTTTTTTGCTTGGAGATTTGGTTGTTCTATGATTTTATGTTAATGATTTTTTTTTGTGTTATTGAACGGCCGTAGCAGTGTTTCCGCTGTTTACTATGAACCTTCAATTGGTATCAGATAGTTGTGTGCTCTGCCCAATCTTTCAAATATCATATTTAGAATATTGAGTTTACTGCTCTAAAGTGTAATAAAAAATATATTGAGTTTACTCGTCTAAAGTGTAATAACTCGAGGAAAGAAACGAAGATGTTTTCGAACATGAAAGTCCTGGTTGCAATATTTTTCTTATCGAGCAAACAAACATTTTATCGGAGATCGCATTCATGCATCTACTTCAGTTTGTTCACTTGATTTCTGTCGATTGCGATGTTGTTATGGGATCCGATCGCATATATGGCAGATCTCATCCATTCGTTTCATGCATTCTCTTCTCTTGTTTTACAACGAATGCGATTTCCCGATGCTATTAAATAATCACAAATCGCAAAATTTCAATGGTTGAAGTACAACCTTCACATGAACATTACGTGAAGTTTTGGGTTTGACTGCCGTTTACTGCAATGAAGAAATAAATGGTATTTACTCCTGTTCGTAGATTGTAGGTAAATGTTTTTAATTTTATTATTTAAGTCACGGAAGTATGGCATAGTAAATGTGTAAGTTTTTTTTGTTGTTGTATATGTAATGTAATATTGTTTTTGAGTTGATTATTGTAATGTGAGGGAAGTATGGCATAGTAAATGTGTGTAAGTTTTTTTATTGTTATATATGTAATGTAATATTTTTTTTGAGTTGATTATTGTAATGTGAGGGAAGTGCGAGGTGAAACACACAACAGTGTGAATATGAAGAATGCAGCAGCGTGAAGATGTTTTTTGTTGAAGAAACGAAATGTAATGGGTAGCAGAACATGTAAAAGAAATTTTGCTTTACAACAGTAAATGTAAGATTCTATTTAGTTTTATTTTGTATGAGGAAAAACTCTCTCTGTTTAGAATTTTTTTTTAAGGCTTCGTGTGCTAAGATCTTGTGGAGAAAAACAGAGCATTGTCTCTGTGTTCAGTTGATTTGTTTTTGGAATTTTACCAAAAAAATTCCCAACAGTGGTATTAGAGCCTCTCCAGGCTCTTTGAAGGTGTCAAAGAAGTTGAAGGAAGGTTTCTTGCTGCAGCAGCTTCTCCAGCAGAGTGAAGACTCACTCAAGAAAGGTTTCAGGGATTTCTCAAAGTTTTTTTTGTGTTGCTGTTGAAGACAATGAGTTATTTTAATACACAGTCAAGCATTTTAAAGCATAGTTAAGGAGTGCAAGAATGGCTAGCACCAGCACCAGCACTAGCATGGGTATGTTCAATACTCAACTCCCACAGTTTAACGAGAAAAACTATGACTATTGGGCAATAACCATGAGAGCCCTGTTTGCCTCACAAGATTTATGGGAACTTGTTGAATATGGGTTTGAAGAACCACCAAATGAAAATGAGTTTAATAACTTAACTCAGGCAGAGAAAGATCTCTTGAAGAGCTATAAGAAGAAGGATTCAAAATCCCTCATATTTTTGTATCAAGCAGTGCATGAGAGTGTGTTTCCAAGGATAACAGTAGCCAAGACATCCAAAGAAGCATGGCAAACTCTCAAGACAACCTATCAAGGCATGGAGAAAGTGAAGACATCAAAACTACAGTTGCTGAGGAGAGATTTTGAGAATCTATGCATGAAGGAGTCAGACAATATTGACTCATTCTTCAAACATGTGATTGGCCTAGTCACACAGTTAAGGTCTCATGGAGAAATTCTTGAAGAAAGGAGGATTGTGGACAAACTATTGAAGGTCCTACCTTCAAAGTTTGATGTGATTTTCACCACCATAGAAGAGACAAAGGATCTCTCAAAATTTTCAGTTGATGAACTTCATGCATCACTGGTAACACATGAGCAAAGGTTGAGTAGAAATAAAAACTCATCTCTACAACAAGCCTTTAAGACTCAGATTTACTTTGGAAGAGGAAGAGGTCAAGGCAGAGGAAACAAGAGAGGAAGAGGCAGAAGCCAAAACAGAGGTGGAAGGAACATTCCAACAAATGCTCAAGGAAGAGGCAGCAATCCAAATCGAAACCAAGGCCAACGCAGCAGCCAACAAAGTGGACAACATCATGCTCAAGGACGAAGGTATGAAAAATCCAATGTCCAATGCTATTATTGTAAAAAATATGGGCACTATGCCAGTGAATGTAGGAAGAAACAACATGATATGAACAATAGATCTAGTGCAAATATCACTAGAGGAAATATCAGCCAAGATAATATATTGTTAGCTTGTAATATGGCTGAAACGAACAATGAAGATATATGGTTTCTAGATTCTGGTTGTAGCAACCATATGACAGGAAACGTAGCCCTGTTTTTTGCTTTAGATCAAAGTGTAAAGTCACAAGTCACACTTGGGACTGACAGTAAAATTTCTGTTATGGGAAAATGAGAAGTTAAAATATTTACAAAGAAAGGTGAAAAGAAAACCATAACAGATATCTATTATGTTCCTGGAATGAAATGTAACATCTTAAGTATTGGACAACTTGTTCAAAAGGGTTACAATGTTTTCTTTGTGAATGATGTATGCACCATCATGGATAGAGCACCCAGCAAATGATGCATTGCTGAAGTGAAGATGACGAGGAACAGGATGTTCCCTCTCAGAATAAGGGCAGATTTGAAAAATAAAGAAGTAATTGCAGTAGTTACCCAAGAGGCTTTCTAAAGCGTACCAAAGGATGAAAATTGGTTGTGGCATTTGAGATTTGGACATCTCAACTTTGGAGGTCTTAACTTGCTGAGCATAAAAGGAATGGTAAAAGGATTACCATTAATAGAGAAACCAGACAACCTTTGTGAAGGTTGTATCTTGGAGAAACAACACAGAGAAAGTTTTCCATAAGGGAAAAACATAAGGGCAAAGGCACCCTTAGATATTGTTCACTCAGATGTATGTGGACCAATGCAAACTCCATCACTTGCAGGCAACCAATATTTTCTAACATTCATTGATGATTTTACTAGAAAAACTTGGGTTTATTTCCTGAAGAAAAAAAGTGAAGTGTTTGAAAATTTTCGAAATTTCAAAGCACTTGTGGAAAATCAAAGTGGGTTGCGCATCAAAGTTTTGAGAACTGATAGAGGAGGTGAGTATATCTCCAAGGAATTCCTATGGTTTTGTAGAGAAAATGGAATTCATAAGCAACTTACAGCAAGGTACACTCCATAGCAAAATGGTGTTGCTGAAAGGAAGAATAGAACAATCATGGATATGGCAAGGAGCATGTTGAAGGCAAAGAATTTGCCAAATGAGTATTGGGTTGAAACTGTAAATTGTGCAGCATATATTTTGAGCAGGTGTCCTACAAAAGCAGTAATGAACAAAGTGCCAGAAGAAGCATGGAGTGGGAGAAAGCAAAGAATCACCCACATGAAAGTTTTTGGATGTGTGGCTTATGCACACATTCCAGATCAGCTAAGGAAGAAGTTGGACAGCAAAGGGGAGAAATGTATTTTCATTGGATACAGTGAGGAATCCAAAGCTTACAGGTTGTATATTCCATCTACCAAGAACCTTTTTGTGAGCAGATATGTTCAATTCATTAAGGAGGAAGCTTGGGATGGAAGCATAGAGAAAACAATAAATGTTAAAAATTGTTTGTCTCATGATGAAGATGATGAGGAGATGGTTGAAATGCATCCCCAAACAACGGCGCCAACACAAGGGTAGCAAGAGACACCCTTGAGGAGAAATGAGAGTGCTTCTCCAAGCACACCACAAGAAGAAAATTCAAGTGCTTCTTCAAGCACTTGCACACCAAATGAAAGAGGTAAGAAGTTCAGAAGTTTAAGTGACATTTATGATGAGGGAATGAATTCCTTGTTTTCTTTGTATTGTCATGTTGATGACCCTGTTCATTTCGAAGATGCAATTAAAGACAAGAAATGGATAGAAGCTATGTATGAGAAGATCAATGCCATAGAAAGAAACAAGACATAGGATTTGGTTGAGCTACCAAAAGATAAAGAATTCATTGGAGTTAAATGGGTCTACAAGACCAAAAGTAATGCTGAAGGCAAGATAGAAAGGCACAAGGCAAGACTGGTTGTCAGGGGATATAAGCAGCAGTATGGGAAAGATTATGAGGAGACTTTTGCACCAATTGCAAGAATGGAAACAGTGAGAGAAATGTTGTCCATAGCAGCACAAAACAAGTGGAAAGTTTACCAAATGGATGTGAAGTCAACGTTCCTGAATGGAGTGTTAAAAGAAGAAGTTTATGTTGAAAAACCTCCAGGCTATGAAGTTGAAGACCAAGAGCATAAAGTATGCAAACTGAAGAAGGCTCTTTATGGGATGAGGCAAGCTCCAAGAGCATGGTACATCATAATAGAAACTTATTTGATTGAGAATGGGTTTGATAAGTGTGATGGTGAAGCCACACTCTACATAAAGGAGAAAGATGGTAAGATTCTTATTGTTGTTTTATATGTAGATGATTTGATTTTTACTAGCAATGATGCTTCTTTCATTGTTGATTTTAAAGCATTCATGAAAAGTGAATTTAAAATGAATGACTTGGGCTTCTTAAGATATTTTCTTGGAATTGAAGTAGACCAAAGTGAAAATGGTGTTTTCATTTCTCAAGTTAAATATATAGAAGCAGTGTTGAGGAGATTTAACATGCAGGACAGCAAGGCAGTTGTGACTCCAACTGTAATGGGGTTGAAATTGACCAAAGAGGACATCAGCAAGGATTTTGATCCTAGCTTGTATAAGAGCATAGTTGGCAGCCTAATGTATTTAACTGCAACTAGGCCTGATATAATGTTTGCTGTTAGTTTAATTTCTAGATTCATGGAAAGGCCAAAAGAAGCACATTAGCAGGCAACAAAAAGAATTTTGAGGAATGTCAAAGGTACTAAAAGGTTTGGCGTTCTATATACTGTCTCAGAATGTTCAGATTTAGTTGGCTACACCAATAGCGATTGGGCTGAACGTGTAGATGATCAGAAAAGCACATCCGGTTATCTCTTTCACATGGGTTCATGAGCAATTTCATGGGCTTCTAAGAAACAGCCCATTGTGGCGTTGTCTACAACATAGGCAAAATACGTGGCAACTACAACAACAATGTGTCAAGCGGTTTGGATGAGAAGGATGTTAAGGAGCCTATGCCAAGAGCAAGCAAATGCAATGGTTATTTTTTGTGACAATAGCTCAGCTATTGCCCTGTCCAAGAATTCCGTGTTTCACAAACGAACGAAACACATTGATACAAGGTTCCATTACATCAGAGAATTGGTGAACAATGGAGAATTTGTCTTAAAACATTGCAGGACTCAGGAGCAGGTTGTGGATATTCTAACTAAGCCATTGGGACAGAAAAGTTTTGAATTTTTTAGAAAATGTCTGGGTATAACTAATAACCCAGCGGTTGAAATTAAAGGGGAGTGTTGAAATAATAATTTCAACTGCAACATTATTTTACTTTGCGATGCAATCTTATCGTAGATCGCAAATCGCATGCATGCACCTACCTCCGTTTGTTCACTTGATTTCTGCCAATTGCGATGTTGCGATGCGATGTGATCGCATATCGCAGATCGCACCCATTTGTTTCATGCATTCCCCTGTTTTACAACGAATGCAATTTCGTGATGCGATTAAATCGCAAATCGTAAATCGAAAAATTTCAATGGTTGAAGTATGGGCCTGCACATGAACATTAAGTGAAGTTTTGGGTTTGACCGCCGTTTACTGCAGTGAAGAAATAAATGGTATTTACTCCTGTTCGTAGATTGTAAGTAAATGTTTTTAATTTTATTATTTGTTTAAGTCACGGAAGTATGGCATAGTAAATGTGTGTAAGTTTTTTTTATTGTTGTATATGTAATGTAATATTTTTTTTGAGTTGATTATTGTAATGTGAGGGAAGTGCGAAGTGAAACACACAACAGTGTGAATATGAAGAATGCAGCAGCATGAAGATGTTTTCTGTTGAAGAAACGAAATGTAATAGGTAGCAGAACATGTAAAAGAAATTTTTCTTTACAGCAATAAATGTAAGATTCTGTTTTTACAGCAGTGAATGTAAAAGAGATTTTTACACACAGTAGTGTAAAATCTCAGGAGGAGACAAAGTAATTCTTTTTGTTGAAATGTTATTGGTGAATCCCTCTGAGAGAGAGGAAGAAATTTGTAACTGAAGTTGTCTTTGATTAATGAATACAAGTTTTATTTTGTATGAGGAAAAACTCTGTCTGCTCAGATTTTTTTTTAAGGCTTCCCTGTGCTAAGATCTTGTGGAGAAAAACAGAACATTGTCTCTGTGTTCAGTTAATTTTTTTTTGAGATTTTATGAGAAAAATTCCCAACAAGGACTATTGTAGCGAGTGACATGGCACCTTGCCTAGTTAATTTGTTTTTGAGATTTTATGAGAAAAATTCCCAACAAGGACTATTGTAGCGAGTGACATGGAACCTCAAGGCTGTAAGCTAGACGGTCATTTTTTTGGGATAGAAATTGTAATTATTAGAGGGTCATTTTTTTGAGTTAGAAATTGTAATTATTACGGTAGGTTAGAGTTATTTCAAATTAGAGACTCAGTTACTTCAACATTAAACAATAAGTGAAGTTTAGCGATGAATGAAGAGTTTAGTGGAGCTCATATTTAGAGTAACTTAATTGAGTTAAGTGCCTATATTAAACTATTTTAGGCTATTAGTTATTCCAAAAAAAATTAAATACGGGTTGGGTTATTCATGGTAATAATCAAGTTTTTTTTAATCAATAAAAAATAATAATCAATTTTTTTTTTTGTGATAAAAAAAACAGCAATTGATATACTTTGTTTATAAACTTTGTATTTTACCTCCTTTACCTTTCCAACCACTTGTTATTCTGTTATTTCAGACATTGGCTAACCAGAATTTCAAACTCCAGAAATTACATAACGCCTTTATCTCACATCCTACTCTTAGTGAGGAGTGACATAAGACCTGTGCATAAATTTTACAGACATTTGCACAGACTAGATAGACATCACGACTGTTATTTATTTATTACATAAAAACAATTGTGAACACATTCAAGGCGTTTATTTTGAAGAGGGAATATGCTACTACATCAAATACCATTATGGTGGAAAACTAGTTCATTGTTCAATTGGTTCTAGAATTTCAACCTCTTTGGTGGTAAGTAGAGTGGCCATTCAAATAGATACATAACATTGTAATGGAGCTTCATTTACACAATACTAAATGACAACCATGACTGAATTACTTGCATTGATTAATTATTTAGTTAAAACTAATTGATTTGCGTTCTTTAAATACCATTTAGTTAAAAATCCTAACCACACAGTTCTGCGGAGATGTAAGCGGTGCTAACAGCGGTTTGGCTCACGCTGTTCGTTGTGCTGTTGTTGAAGAAACATGCAACTGCCAGGAAAGGGTAAAATCGTTGGCTTTAGTTTACGCCTCTGGAAATATCAGCGGATTGTCTTTTTTAAATCATTGAAAAAAGAAAGGATTAATAGCCGCAATGTAGCATAGTTTTTGCCTCTATCATTATATCTAATTAATTGATTAAGCGTTTGTATTTTTATCTATACATATTTATTTTTGAATAAAGTTGATCACGTTTTGAATCCCTCTAAACCTACAGACAGATAGTTGATGTCGAGCCATTTTTCACTGAAGAGGACGCCCTATAATGCTATGATTTTTTGCCTGGTTGGTTCCGCTACCTCCCTCCCACTAAAGATGATAGTAGAAAATAAGGTCAGTGACTATGAGATTACCACAACTGCATTGCTTATTAGAGGAGGCACCATCGAGAAAGTGTTGAAGCCCCGAAAACTGGGTCGACAACAAGGGGGATACCCACCCGGTCCGGACCTTGGTTGGCAGCTCCTTATCTGTTTGGTATAGCGGGTCCGACTGGGGATAACGGGACCAGTTTCCGGATCTGAAGGTGTGTGTATGTGTAGAGTTGAATAATGCTGATCTAAGAGTACTTTAAAGCTAATCTAATTCAGATTCTTTAAACTAACTCTATGCTATTGTAATCTAATGAGAAACAACACATCTAATCTACGCTAACCCGGGATGTATATCTTCTATTATGCGATCTAAAGAGATTTCGAACAATAACTGGCAATAAAGATCATTCAACTATCATAAGAATAAAAACCATTTAAGATAAACCACTTTGCAGAAGAAGTTAGGCAAAACAATTGTGAATAGTATATCGCATAATAAGCTATTCATATGTCAGACATAAACAATATGACTCCACCGTACAGAAGTGCCAAATGGTAACCCACACATTCATACAATGACATATAAATAACTGAAAAACTATAAATCACTTCAAGAATATAAGCAAAAATGGTCAAGAGATAAAAGTACCATTTATCACTGGTTCCACTCATAAGCTTCAAGAAACAATGATTTATCTCTCCTTGTTTTAACATCTACTAAGAGTACAGAAGTGCAACACCAGTAGCAGATATCAATTGCAAACATTAATAAACCTTGATCCATCCATTCATCAAAACCACCTCCGAGGGCGCAAAAGTGCATGTTCTGAGGACGAGTTTTTTGAAAAATCTCCGGACCCTTCTCTAAATGCCTGAGAAGGGTTTAAATACTGCTAGCTAATTAACTTGATTACATAAATTTAGGATCTGGTTTTCAAATGACCGTCCTTCTGATAAAGCAAACTTATTTCTAAAAATTAAATCTGACTCTGAACTATTTCTGTATTTTCTCCTGAGTACTGTAAGCATGCAAGATTTGACTAGGAAGAGTCGGCTGGTTGCCCTCCCCTTTTGTGTGTGTTATAAAAATAGAAGTAACAAGAGTTGGCACCACTTTCTGGTAAACTATAAGATATTTTAGAGAATCTTCCTCTGACTGGGTATATTCACTGCGTGTATAATTGGTAATAACTCAAATTTCCCCCAAACTGATTTTGCTTTTTCTATTTCGGTTTGTCTTTGCGAACGACTTGATGAGTCAAAAGACTTTACTTTCTGAACAATTCTCTGGATTGAAAACTGCCTCTGTTCTTCATTCCAGACTTTTCTGGCATGTAAGTTTCAGGTCTTTTTGTAATCATGTTGCTTTTGTGCGCCTTTGATTCTGAGCTTTAGATGACCTATCGGCATCAGCATCTGTTGAGCGATACTCTGGAATCTGTAGTCCTATCATATGCGACACCCGTTTCTGAAGAGATTTCTTCTCTGTTCTCTGGGCATTGGCGCTTTCCCCTTTTCCTTAGATGTTTCCTGCATATTGCTTCATGTTATTTCCTGTTTTATAGTTTACGGAAAGGAAAAGAGTAATGGTAATAAAGATTGACATGAAAGATTCAAATCTTATGTATGCATAATTATGACATTCACAACGAACTGAACCTTCGAAAAACAAAAAGCAGTCATTCCTGGATACTTTGGCGTACAATCATTAATTTTTTTTTTAAGGCGCACACTTAATTTTGATTAATGGGCAGCTTTCCTTGAATATTGTGCCGAGGAAAATTCGCGCTTATCGCAAATCGCAGATCGCAAATTGTGTTATAGTATCGTGGCATCGCAATATCGGATCATCACAAATCGCAGATCGCAGAAATTAGTCATTGTGTGCTACTTTACGCGATGTTGCGATATGCGACGTCGCACATCGGCCGTCGGAGATTTCTTAAGTTTTTCTTTTAAGAGCGCTTCATAGTGAATGCAATGCGATGATTTTCGCATTGTTCCTTCGTAGTTTATTATGCTCATAAAAGAAATGTTTCATTGCTTTGTCGTGATAAAATTTTAAGGAATTAAAAACAAAAATGTGCCTAAAACTGTTTGTTTGAATTTTTATTAAGGGTCCCCATTTGCTTGGTGTTATTGCTAATATCAAGCAAAGAGGGGGGTTGTTGGTGGCCACAACAGAAAGCCAACTGGGAACTTTTGCCACACATCGAGCCTTCTTATCTTCCTCAGTTTCTGATTTCCTGGAACCAATTTCTGAGAAGTCAACCACAATCCCCAACACTGTAGTTGTTACATCCACCTTTATATGTTCAAATATCTTTATATTCCTACATCACCAAATGACCGAGAAGATGTAAAAGGGTAATGTACAAGACTCTTTATGTGTCTTAAGCCAAGGTTCCAGGCATATCTCCAGTGAAATGTTATTCCAAACTGCCTCAATCTCTAAGGTGTGAAGGATAGTGTTCTAGACTTCAGTAGCAATTGGGCACCTCAATAAAAGGTGAAGCACATCCTCTGAATAATACATGCAGAGGGGAAAAATGCTAGGGCCAATAAAGCCACTTGGAGAAAGGTTCTCTCAAGTGAGGATTTTATTGTGCAAGGAAAGTGAGCCAAAACACTTGAGTTTATGCGGAAACTCCCAAGTCCAAGACTTTTGTAGCCAAATATGATACTCAGCTGAAGGTGAAGATTTGGAAATATACTTGTATATTTCACTGACAACGATCTGACACTTATGTGTTTGACCATCCCAATACATCTGATCCATCTCATCTGAAATAAAGATCCCTGTAGCCTTTACTTACATAATATATTGTTCCCACTCTTTTGCCTGATACCTAGAAATTCTAATATCTTCTTCCCTGAGCGAGGATTGTAAATTAGGAAAATGATCCTGAAAAGAAACAATATGAGAAAAATGAACGATACCTCTTCCGTGAAGATGTTGTAGGAGAGGAACAGATAAAGTATGATTTCCTTGTAGACCCCTAATGGTATCCAAGCATACTTCGATTCTAGTACCATTACCTACCTCCCAACAAAGGCCCCCAAATAACCAATGTTTGTTCCTCATCATACTACACACAAAATGTAGGAGGAGGAATGTACATATCTCGCATCATCGTTGATCTAGACATTATATTCCTAATAATCCAAATACTTGCCTGTCATGATTTGTGACCAGATGCCCCAACCAGACAGACTTCCCCATAAAATATTGCAAATTAGTGCCCGGTTGAAAGAGAGTGTCCAAAATCCCCCATCCCCCCTCATCAACAACTTTGACAATACGGGGTAGGTGAACCAAATTTATTTTCTAAGAGTAATTATTGTCGGTCCACAAGAATCTGGCCAGAATAGCATCTATCCTGTGTATGATTTCCATCGAAAACATGTATAAGTGCATTCAATAGATCGATATGGACAATAAGACAAATCTTATCAAAATAATTCTACCTCCTATGGAAAGCCATCTGAATGACCAATGCTCCAATTTGTGTTCAAATTTATGAATAATCCAACCCTAGTCTTCATTTAATTAATGGTCCGGCTTTATGTTGAAAGCTATGTACACAAAACCAGAATCCAATGGCAGAGTAGTGATCCCGAAAATGTCACAAATGTACGTTGTAAATTCATCTTCCAAGTGGATAGAAATCAGTTTAGATTTCCTCATATTCATGATAAGTCAGGAAGCAAAGCTGAAGGATGTAACGATGTGGTGGAAATAGGACCATTCGAGAATAGAAGACACTCCACCAAATAAGATTTCATCAGGAAACATCATATGGGAGACATTGATTTGTCGAGTCATCTTGATGCCCTCAATCGATCATCTATCTTTGTATTCAACTATCTTTCTACTAAGTGCTTCCATGACGAGAAGAAAGAGTATGGGAGACAAAGTACATCCTTGATGAAGACCTCTAGAAGCTTTGAAAAAAAAAATTGGGAGTCCATTGATAATAACAACAAATTTGGTAGTATTCATACATGCCATAATCCAATTGATGTTCTGATGGTGAGACTGATTTTATGTAGGATCAGTCTCAAGAATTCCTAATCAACGTTGTCAAATGCTTTTTTTGAATCAATCTTCATAAGACATGCTTTGAGACTCCGCACCTTAATGGAATGGAGGCATTCCTGCACAAGGGCCACTGCATCGTGTATTTGTCTCCCCTCTAGAAACCCAAATTTCTCAAGTGAGATGTGCTCTATAAAAAAAAATTGAGTCTAAAAGCAATACTCTTAGAGATAATTTTATAGACAAATTTTCAGAGGGATATGGCGTGGAAGTATTTAAAAGAAACATGATGCTTCTTTTTAAGAATTAATGCGATTAAAGTTGCATTAATGTCTCTAGATATGAATACCTTGACCCAGGATTCTTCTGCCACCTCTAGGAGATCCGAGGACATAATCTCAAATAAATGTATATACAATTTAACCCCCCACCCATCAAGTCCATGGCTCTTTTCCTTAGCACATGCAAGAAGGAGACTATGTAATTCCTTAATCATGACTGGCCTACCCAAATCATCATTCTTGGACTCTTGGAACATCAGAGGCAATTTGTTGATGAAGTCTATTTGTGTGTGGAATGAGGGACTTTTGGCAGAGTAGAGACTCTTACAATATAAAAAATCGGCCTATTCAGTGTATGTTTGAGAAGTGCATAATATGTCCCCTTCATCACAGATATTCCTAATGACATTTTATTTCCTCTACATAGCGGAAAATCCATGGAAAAGTTGGGAATTCTCATGTCAACCCGCTACCCACGTAGCCCAGCTTTTAAGTCGCGAAGCATCTTCTTGAGCTTTAAAAATTATTGTTTTCTTGGCTTCCAGATCTCGAATCGGGTATTTGCAGACTTTAGAGGATAAATATGGATCATCTGAATCGAAGAGAACACTTAGAGAAACTTCAATAGATACCAAGGTTTGTGATTCAACTTTTTTCTGAGTTGAAACCCACTTTCGGGCCTCTTACTTCATACTTTTAAGTTTGTTGCAAATATTATAAATATTATTCGTACTCAGCCGTATATTGGGATCCTTCCAAACCTGATGAACAATATCAACAAATTCCTTATGGGCCAGCCATGAGTGTTCGTATTTGAAGGGGAGAGCCTTGAGACAAGATTTCCCAGCCCAAGTGAGTAGAATCGAGAGGTGATCTGAAGTGAAAGAAGGGATGATCTAGGATTTAAGATCCACTAGACCCCGAAGGAGGTGATCTTTCACCAAAAAATTATCCAGGCACTTTGAAATGCATTCAATCCCCATCCGATCATTGTTTGAGGTAGGAACAATCTTAGATGGGGTGATATCACGAAGAGATAGAGGGTTGAAAAGATAAGAAAAATGAGTCTCCAGATTGTTAGACTTGGTCTTATTACCCCAATTCTCATTGTAATCAAGAGTTTAATTAAGATCCCCAACCGTAATGAGGGAAGTCAAGTCCAACAAGCCAAGTTCAATGACACGATTCCAGAAATATCTTATGCCTCTATATGGAGCATAGATGTTAATGATTCAAAGTCGAGTGGTAGAGCCCTGCAAATTCATAGATAAATTCACGTGCAGGTGTCAAGGAAACAAGAAACTTGAGACTAGAAGGTTTCTAGGCCACCACTAAACCTCCAAAGAGACCACATGAACTAGTGGCACATACGAGCCACCTAGGTAGATTCTAAGCAGGATTTCCCAATATCTCTCCTTAGGAATCATAGTTTCTTGAAGAAGAATGACATCCGGATTGTGTTTGAGAATAAGACCTCTTAGAGAACGAGATTTATTTCTGACCCCCAACCCCCTTATAATAAGGGACATAATAATCATGTGGAAACCAAAGTATCGAGCTTGTTCTCTCTAAGGACCCGAGTATCTAGAGAATATAGAGTTGATAATTTGCCAAGAGAAGAAAGAGAAGCACAATCATTCACAAATAAAGCCGAGGTCATACAAGATGTGAGTTTTGTGTATTTTGTGGATTTCGTTTTCTCGGGAAGTGAAGATTCATCGAAAGAAAATGTAGAAGGGAAAGTGCCTTTCCTTGGCACCTCCCTCAGATGGAAAAATGACTTCTTGATGGACAAGGGATCCATGCCAATAGAATGATAGAAGGAAAGGGCTTCCAACTCTTGCTATCTAGGGAAGCAAATACAAACTAAAAAGAAGATGAGGGGGGAGCGGGAGTCCTCAAAGGAGAATGGTGCAAAGGAGGAGATGGGGGAACTAGGTTGAAAACCAACAAAGGGGAAAGAGCACTAGATTGAGGGGGATGGTGCAAAGAGTCCCTACCCAGTGAATCCCTATTAAGGGGGACTTCAAAGGATAAATGAGGAGAAGAGACAATATTAGGGGTCGAAAAATTAGCAGAAGGAGGACCAAAATTACCTAGAACAACCAGATTATTTGCATCCAACCCTTTGCGAGCCTCAACTGAAAGTTAATAAGAACATATCCACATTGATATATGTTGACCATATGGATGGCGATTCAGAGAGGTTGCTAGGAGGTGACCCATTGAGTGACAAGACAAACACGTGTATGTGATCCCCCAGTAATCGATGTTTAGTTTGTGTGAGAAGCACCAAGAAAAATCTAGCGTCGATAGAAGACCACCTCTGAAATTGACCTCGATGGGCACCTAGGAAATTTTCTTATCCATCTAACCGATGTTCCCCTCATCGCAATAGTATAAATTACCGATTTAATTGGCAATGCCATTTATCACCAAGAAGTTCCATAGGTCAAGAGGGAGGCCCAATAATTTTCCCCAAACAATTTTTCGACGAGGGGATTCCTTGTGACGGTTAAATTTGGCCTGTCATTTCTATAATATAAGGTAGCCCCTTCCTTTTACCCAAGGCATGCCAAGGATGAGCTCAACATCTTTGATGTGAATGTAAAACTTGAAGAGTTTTCTAAACAATTTTGTAATTGTAAATTATATGTGTTTTGGGTAGATGATAAATTTACTAAACACATAAAAGATGATTTTTATCTCAGTTTTGTAGAAAATAAAGAAGACATCAGTACCATAACAGCATACACAAGACAACAAATGATAAAGGAGTTCACTGCACCTAGGCTACATCTCCTAGTCTAACTTCCAATGTTGTGCCTCTTTCATTATGCTCAAAAATATGTGTTTACATCACATTAAGTGCTCAAAATGCTAAAACAATGTCTCTAATGGCTTCAGAACAATAAAAAAACCCCCATTTTGGTTCTTTTTGCACGTCATTTGGCCAAAAACGGATAAAGTTATGCTTGTTTCTTCATTTTTCAAAATTCTACAGCTAACAATCCTCTAATTCGGCCTAAACCTGGCTTGAGCACCTAAAACGTGGAACCGGTGCGCAAACCTAGCATACATTCTTGCTCATTGGGTGAATTTGTAGGATCATTAAGGGCACCATTAATCCCCCAGTCCTGAAATTCTTAGTTGCATGGCAGCCATATGACCGCAAAAAGTGTCGAAATTTCGGGGCTTTATCTAGCCCCTATCTCCACATGCACCCCTAGTCTTGTGGTACATGTGATGATCGTGGGTTGGCCCCTCCTCTGTGTAGGTTGTTGGTCACATTGAGGAACCATAGGGCTTGGGGTTGTCTCCTTGTCACTGGCCGCCGTCTCTTTTGCATTCCCAGTTACGGCTATGGGCATATGATTATGCAAAGGGCTGTGAGGGTTGGGCTACGCCCTAGCCCTTGGCCCCCCACCCATGGTCCTATGGTGCAAGGGTGGCCAGGGGGACCAGGGCTTAGCCTAACCCCTCCCCCATGTGCGTAACTCCTCCATATGAGTGTTCATTCACTTTAAATAGAACCATTCAACCTTGTTTAAATAAGGAACACAATGGCGTGGTGGTGTTGGCCTTCGTTAATATGTGTGAGGTTTTGGTTTCAGTTTCAAAATCCATAGAGGTAGCTTAGCCTCATAACAAAATTTTGGTCGGCCATGAGGAGGCCACATGGAAGGCATTGGTTGGCCCACATGGCACTCCCTCATTGGCTACCACACCAAATCATCAACCAATAGAAAACCACCAAATGGAAGCAACCATGCTGAGCCATGTTTCCACCATTCATTGGCCGATGGAGGACTAATCAGTGTGCCAATTCATGGGCTAGTCAACGTACAGACTACTGACTGGGCATCCCTGCAACCCAAGTTTCAATTTTTTAATTGTTTCCCTAAATGAACAGAACATGATTTCAGGATCATTTGACGTCGTATTTGAGTGAAATGAGTTGCGTTGGATTTAGGTCCCCGAGATCTATCTAGTCATTTAGGTTTTGAGCTCTATTGCACACTTTGAATTTTGAGCACTATTTTGATCCAACAGATCACTCCTCCCCATTGGAAGCTTTTGGACCTCCAAAAGCTCTTTATCAGTCAACAAATAGATGAGGGTATAGTTCCCTCACCCTTCCAGTGTCAATCCATTGAAATTTTCTTGAATTTGTCATTTTGAGCTTTTCATGAAAATACATCATTTTCCCTTATTTTATAGTCCTTGTCTTGCTGTCATAGATGACATCTTCTTCCAATTTCCTAGATTATGCACAACAAAAAAATGTCTTTGAAGGAATAAACACATTTCCTCCTCGGTCTCCAATAAAAGGAAACTTAAACAATCTCAAATTCTTCTCACCTTGAACACTCTCGTCGTGACGATGCTTAGCATGTCTGGCCTTGCACTTGGCCTGACTCTTGACCAAATGTGATCACCATCGCCATGCACCATCCATTTTCAAAGCCAACCTATTATGAAACCCACAAGAAGAAGTTTTGGAACCAATGTCCTCTTTGTTAATTTTCTTTTGTAGTTGCTCTTTGACCTCTACATGCTTTAACACTAGCATCTTATTCACACCAATGTTCAACAATGATTCATCCTACTATAAATTTACTTGTTTAGGTCTTTTAGGAGGCAACATGTTAGACTCCTAAACATCTTATCACATGAATTAGAAACATCAAGAAATAAGATTTCAAGCTTGATTCATATCCTTGAAAGGCTTTAGATTCTTCAACGCCTTCATGTTTGATCATTAACAATGCAAAGTTCTGACTAGCATTAACAATCTTCTTCATTTGCGAGCATTTACAAGAGATGTATTCAACTTTTTTTTGTGTCCTCTAACATTGTAATCAATCCCATTCTTGAAAAAATAATATTTTTTCTCATGGAGATGAAAAAAAACTCTCCTATCATATAGATATGGGCTTCCAAAAACAATAGCACATATATCAATTGGAATTACATCGAGCTCTAAATCAGCTAGAAAGTTTCCAGTGATTGCAAATTTCAGTTTACATCTTTTTGTCACATGCAATTTTGCATTGTCACATATCCAACCTAAAGGATAAGGTTTAGGATGAGGAAAGGTTTCTAAATTCAACTTCTTGACAATGTCTTTTGAGATAAGATTTTTTGTGAACCACTATCAAACAGTGATCTATCTTGGTATGTTTTGAAATAACTCTAATATGGAAAAACTCTATTCTTGTTTTTTCATCTTGAGTTTCATTGAGACAATTTGAAGAAATAGTACTTGCAATGTCCTTACCTTTCAAACCCACTGTTGTGATCTTTGTTTCATCTCCAGAATCTAAACCTAAATCACGTTGTGTAGTTGTAGTTGTCTTCTCCTTCTCCTTGTTCTTAAATGTTTTGGGTCTCATTTCTGGATGAAGTTTCCAGCGATGATCTTCATCATGGCACTCTTTGGAACAATGCTTACATCATTAGGGGAATTTTAAGTCTAAAATGGGCCTCCTAAGAAAAACGTACAACCAAAATAAACTTTATAAGAACGAGTAGGATTCAAGATGATGATGTCAACCATGGGGGATGATTCACCAGTTTTGGAGAAAAGAAGTGAAAATATTAACAAATAATAAAATAATAAAACTATTTTTCAACTCGTATTTTCTACTTATCTCCTTAAGGTTTTAATCAAATTTCGAGCAGGAGTACTCGTTGGATGCAAAATTGATTTCCTCATCTAAGGAGTACCCATGTTGACTACTTTTGATGGACCCTACTATACGAAAAATGATAAATACATGAAAAACATCATTGCAATCATGCTTTTCATGTATTTATAATTTTTCGTGTAGTAGGGTCCATCAAAAGTATGCAACTTGGGCACTCCTTGGATGAGGAATCAAATTCTACATCCAATGAGTGTTGTCGCTCAAAATTTGAGCAAACTCATATGGAGATAAGTTAAACATACTAGTTGAATTTTTTTTTCCTTTTTTCCCTATAAAATTTGTTGATGTAATCTAATCTCATTTTATTATTTCCACTATTATTTTATAATTTACTTAGGAGGCCCATTTTAGACCTAAAGATTCCCCTATTGGTAATTTTTTCTTTCTCCATCTTGATGGCAACATTCTTCTTCCCTTTTCCTCTTTCTCTAGACTCAAAGGAAATCTCACTAGTTTCTTCAAAAACATTTTTCCCTCTTGCCTCTAAATGAGTTTCCTGAACACGAACTTCATCTACTTTTGTAGGGTTAAACATGAAAATGGTATGTCTCAAATAACTATGAAGTCCTCAAAATATTTTAGAAAAGTATCTTGTGAGGACAAATCTATACCCAAAATCAAATATCTTTTCCTAAATTCTTCAGTATAAGATTCCACATTTTTCCCTTTAGCTTGCCTAAAGTTCTACCAATCCATAATAACTTCCTTCATGTATGCTAATGTATAAAAATACCTTTTTATCGCAATAAACAAATCATTCCAAGAGGATAAAACCTTACCATGTTTCTTCATGTCCTCTTGGGTTTTGGCTTCCCACCAAATTAGTGTCGCACCTTCCAATCTAAGAGAAGCAAGCTAAATCTTGGTTTCAACATCTTTGATCCTTTTTATCCTGCAATACACTTCAATCTGATGAATCAAATTATCTAATCTTTCTACATTTACCTCTCCATTATACATATGCAATTAAAACTTAATGTCAATCTTAAGCAAAGGCGTTTTAGCGCGACCACTTGGGGAATTTGGATGTGTTTTTGAAAGGGTAGAAAAATTTGAAGATGAGGATGAGGATGATGACGAAGGTGAAGGTTTTTGTTTGTCACCATTACCTCCATTCCCTTTTGGAGGCTTGTCTCTTTCTCCTCTACCTCCCTTTGGAGGCTTTGAGCTCTCTCCATACAGACTAGAATTCCTCTCCTCATACAGAACCTTAACCATCTCAGACATCTCAAAGAATGATTTTTTGAAAGTATTTTCATCTTCAAACATCCCTTAATGATATAGATTTAAAATAACCATAAATACAAAGATGCAATAGAAATAATACTTCATTTCATTAATGTAAACTACTGAAATATGCCTACAAACAAAAATGCAAATAAACTAGCTCGGGCGGTGATAGCTTATCTCTGAGGAGAGAAGTGGCAACTACATGCCTCTGAACTATTTCACAATGAGTCTTAAAGGCCTATTTATTATTGAGAAACAATGGAAAACCCTAAACATATAAAAACCTAACCCTAGGAGATGAAGCGCCAAACTATGGGCCCCGTTTGGATAAATTGGTACATTAACTTCCCGTGGTCGTAACTTTGGCATACGATCTCTTCTTGATGCGCACCATACCTAGCTAGAAATATCTATTCGAGGAATACAATTTTTGAGTGACCAACATCAGTGTACGACCCATATTGGTCCCATTTTTCCCAAAAAACATCGTTTAGGGCCTAAAAGCGGCTCTGAAAGTTCAGGACCCGAAAAACTGCCAAAAATAGTAAATTGTGCTACAAATAAAGAAACTGAAAAGCTAAAAGAAACAATTGTGGTGGTCCAAGTGGGATAGGCAGGTGCCACCAAGATCCACCTAGATCATTCCTCCCCCCAAGAAGAAATGGTCCCCATTGTGTTGAGATCCTCCCTGAGCTGGGGAAATTTCTACTGAACTTGGTCCCTGGTGAGCTATTCTACAAATCTATGATGTGTCCAATAATGGTGCGAAGCATGGTTGAGGGCGATCCACACTCGGTGCAAGCCAAGGAATGGGGGAATGTTGTGCTCCAAAGCATTGTTTCCCCTTGGTAATGGTGTAAGGACCATATCGGAGGGGTTTGAGCTTCCGATGGGCTCTTGTAAGGCGTTCTTTCTACAAATGCAATCAAACTTTGTCACCCACCTATAACTTATGTGGCACTAGATGTTGATCATGTCGTTGCTTGTACTTGGCATTTTCCATAATGGAGCGGTGATATATCGACATGTTGGGTACAGGTGCTTCGGGAGTTAGATCAAACAAATGCTTGACCTGAACGGTACCCCTGTGGGTGAGGAGAAAATGTTCTTGTATTATTTCATGATGGCATCCCCCTTGCTTCTGTTGCATGGAGGAACCCTTCCTAAGGGCCATGGATGTTGTTATGATCTTCCCCTTATTTTGAGAGAGAACTAGAAAGAAAATGAATTTCCTAGTCTGGGAGATGATCTTATTGCATTTCTTAGTAGAGATCAAAGAGGTGGCGATGGGGCTACCTCCGATATCTTGTATAATATATTACCCAAAGAAATAATAACAATGCAAGGCCTTGATTCATACACAACATGTCGCTTCCACAAGTATGGTTGGCCTAATAATACATCACAAACATCAAGAGGTGCAACATCATACAATACCTCATCTCTGAAGGGCTTGATGTGATTCTGAAGCCTTCAACTTAGCCACTAGCAACTACTTGGTCCAACACTAACTTGTGTTGTGAGTGGGGCTCTTATGGAACTCACACCACTTTCCTTTGTCCTTCTTTGAATTTGTGGTGTTGTTATTTTCTTGTAGCTTTGACAAGTTGTCTTGGGTCACACCGTCTTAGCTTTGTCCTTGGTTCTACAGTTTGGGGAAGCCTTTCCCTTGTTTCAGATTCATGATTGAAAGTCTCGCTTCTTCTTTTTAAACTTGATCTCGATCTTGACAGCATATTAGTACGTCGTTCTGAGCAAGGAGATGTACAGGAACTCCATCTCATCCTGGATGTATCTTTGTAGGCAGCTGCGGTATTTGATTACCAAATGCGACTTAGAATTCTTGATACCCAACTTTGTGCGAAAGGTATGAAAAATATTGGTAAACTTCAACACGTCTTGGTCCCTTTCCCGTCACAGCATGGTCCACTTTATATATTTATCCTCATAGCTTCCGACAGGGTATTACTACTACTTGATGGCATCTTGGAATGAATTCCAAGTGTGTGCGGCCGAAAATAGTGAGGTCGTACTTTCATCCTTCTACTCACAGTAGGTTTCCCACCAGTCCTTGACGTGGTGGGTGGCTTTGAGAAGAGCGAAAGCAATATTTTCCTAGTTGGAAAAATCATGAACAAAAAAATACCCTTCGAGCAGATTTAACCATTTATATATAACATTTGCATCTATCTGACCCTTGAATATGGGGATTTCAAAGTTAACTTGTACCTTACAGGGTGTTGCATTTCCATAGTAGCTGCTAGAAGTAGATGCATCACCCTTGGGTAGTTGCTGAAGGATTTGCACAAAGTTATCCATCATAGCATTCCTTTGTCGCTCGAGGGCTTCTTCGAGAAATATTTTGATAGGATATCTATCCCCCTCATCTTTCTTTTCTTCCACCTTGGGAGGCCGTCAGGATTTGCGAGGCTAGTCTTCTAAAGTTTCAACCAAGTTCAAGCCCCAACTCCTTATATCCAGACCTAGTTGGGGACATGCAAAGAAAAACAGAGAAAGAGAAGACTGCTTTGATACCACTGATCCAGATTTATGAAGGAATGAAATAAAGTACATAAATAACCATAAATACATAGATTCAATAGAAATAATACTTCATTTCATTAATGTAAAATACTGCAATATGCTTACAAACAGAAATGGAAACAAACTAGCTCGGGTGATGGTAGCCTATTTCTGAGGAGAGATGTGGAGACTACATGCCTCTGAACTATGTTACAATGAGGCTCAAAGGCCTATTTATTCTTGAGAAACAATGGAAAACCATAAACATCTAAATATCTAACCCTAGGAGATGAAGCGCCAAACTATGGGCCCCGTTTGGGTAAATTGGTACATCAACTTCCAGGGTCGTAACTTTGGCATACGATCTCCATTTGACCTGCACCATACCTCGTTATAAATATCTATCCTAGGAATACAACTTTTGAGTGACCAACATCAATGTACAACCCATGTTGGTCCTATTTTTCTCAAAAAACATTGTTTATGGCCTCAAAACGGCTCCAGAAGTCTAGGACTCGAAAAACTGCCAAAAATAGTAAATTGCGCTACAAATAAGGAAACTGGAAAAATAAAAGAAAAATTTGTGGGGGTCCAAATGGGATACGCGGGTGGCCACCAACATCCACCTAGATCATTTAAGGACCTTTTTCATGTGCCATGACTATTGAATCTTCAGGTATGTTTTCTCTCCTTGAAACAATTTGAGATCTTGGCTCTCCTTCTCCTCTTTTGAGCTTCAACCTTGTAAGCATTAGAAACACACTTGAAATCAAATCAAATCTTCATAATAACTTGGGATCTGATACCAAAATGATATGAATGTAAAACTTGAAGATTTTTTAAAGCAATTTTGCAAGTGTAAATGATATGTGTTTTCGGTAGAGGCTAAATGTAATAACACATAAAAGATGATTTTTATCTCAGTTTTGCAGAAAATAAATAAGACATTAGTAGCATAACAACATACACAAGACAACGAATGATAAAGGAGTTCACCCCTCCTAGGATACATCTCCTCATCCAGCTTGCAATGTTGGGCATCTTTCATTATTATATAAAAAAAAAGTGTGTTAAGTCAAGTTACAGCGCTAATAATGCTAAAACAATGTCTCCAATGGCTCCAAAGAAATAAAAAGCCCCCATTTTGGTTCTTTCTGCACCTCATTTTGCCAAAAACTGTGAAAGTTATGCTTGTTTCTTCTTTTTCTCAAATTATGCAGTTAACCATCCTCCAATTCAGCCTCAACCTGGCTTGAGCACCCCAAACGCAAAACCGGTACACAAACATTCCTACTTGGTGGGTAAATTTGTAGGACTGTTAAGGGCTTCATTAAGCCCCCATTTGTGAAATTTCTGCTCGCATGGTGGCCATATGACTGCAAAACGTTCTAAAAATTGGGGGCTTTGTCTAACCCCTATCTCCACGTGCGCCCCTAGTCTTCTGGTGCATGTGATGACCATGGGCTAGCCCCTCCTCCGCACAAATTTTTGGTCACATTGAGGCTCCATGGTGCTGGTCCCCGTCTCTTTTGCGCTCCCAGTTACAGCTGTGGGCATATGACTATGCAAAAGGTTGTGAGGGCTGGGCTAGGCCCTAACCCTTAGCCCCTCGTCTGTGGTCCTGTGTCCCATAGGTGGCTAGTGGCTAGGGCTTAGTTGAGCCCCTCTCCCATATGTGTGTTCATACACTTTAAATAGAACCATTCAACCTTATTTAAATAAGGAACACAATTGCATGGTGGTGCTAGCGTTGGTTAATATGTGTGAGGTATTGGTTTTGAACCTCATAGGGATAGCTCGACCTCATAACAAAATGTTGGTCAACCATGAGGAGGCCACGTGGCACTCCCTCATTGGGCCACCACATCAAATCATAAACCAATAGAAAACAAGCAAATGGAACTAACCATGCTACACCAAGTGTCAACCATTCATTGGATGATGGAGGACTAGTCAACCTGCCAATTCATGGCCCAGTCTTCGTATAGACTGCTGACTGGGAATCCCTATAACCCAAATTTCAATTCTTTTTTTGATTTCCAAAACTAACAGAACGTGATTCTCGGAGCATCTGACATTGGATTTGAGTGAAATGAGTTGTGTTAGATTCAAGTCATCGAGATCTATCCAGTCATTCAAGTTTCGAGTTCTATCACACACTTTGAATTTTGAGCACTATTTTGATCCACTAGATCAATCTTTCGAGTAGAGAAAATGGAAACAAACCAAACCATTGTGCATCATACCTATCCTTTGATGGTAACCAATCTTAGGAATCCAAAATTTTTACATCCACTGTTTATTCTGATCTCTTGTTATATGAGTGAAGTTCTAGCGCTCGGGGAGGGCATGTAACCTCAAATGCTTTATGCTATCCCAAATGGACTCAGTTCTCAGAGTTAAGTGCTTCGAAGAATAAATCACCTTAAAGGCTTTACAGGACTTACCACCACCTTTCCTAAATGAGTTTATCATGATGTAATCAACCACAAGAACCTCAGGAGAATCACGAGAAATTGGATCAATCCCAATACCTCGAGAAATGTCACTTTGTTGGCAAACCCGGACCCGATTTTCTATTTCAATCATAATGGTGATGAGGGCCTTATGATATGGAGAGGAGGGGAGCTACATGATGGACATGCATCGAGGTACCATAATTGACCACAAAAGATGTTAGAGAAAAGTGGGATAACTTGGCATCAGTCAGAATGTCATCAAGACAATAGTGCCACCTTAGATCGAAAGTGGAAATCTTAATGGATAGGTAGTAAATGTGTAAAATTGCACTTAAGACTCCTCTATAGGTGGTGGAAAGAGAAGAGGAGATAATCATCTTATAGGTACACAATGACCCCCAAGTTTATATGAGGGTAGTACAACGTCTCAATAGAGGTCCCATCTAATAATTTACAGCATCTCTACATAATAAATTCTCACAAAACATAGTGACCAGTAAAGGAAACCAAAATTAAAAAAAAATAATAATCGTGAAAACTGATCCTGCCGAGAGAAACGGAAGAAAACTAGACTAAGAATGAAGGAACTAGATCTCAAGGGAAGAACATCAAGATTTGAGTATATCCCAATGCCATCGATTGCAATAGTATAGCTCTGAATACTTAATGTTGTGAGTTCCTTGAAAAATCAAACCCCTAGATTCATAATGTAATGACTAGCTATTTGAATAAAATAGAGCTTATTAACCTCTTTTGGATGACCTATGATCTTGTTCCTAGGAACTAAAAAATAGTTATTTCGTGTATACAAGAGAAATTAATGACATCAACTTTAGTTTCGAGCTAACTAATTCTTTATGTGAGCTTGTGAATCCTAACAACTCCATCCATCCCTAACTCATGTATACTCAAATCCTGTCAATGTTATTATGTTCTAACTCTTGGTCAATTTATGAGAATATTCCAAACCATATCAGGAACCTATTCAGATGCAACTTCCACCTAAAGACCAATGGACAAATCATAATCTCTAAATGAATGTTAGAGTTCCTATCATCTCCATCCTTCTCTAGATCCTTTTTTGTTGAAGCTACATTGACCTGCCGGATGATTCCAGTTCCAAACCATATGTTCTATAAACCTGCAAAAACAAAATGGAGTTGTCTTTTTACTAAAAAGGCCTGAGAGTCACTCATATTCCTCAACTCAGAATCCTCCATGACCATGTCCTTTCGTTTCTTCTTCTACCAACGTCTTCATTCACCGAACCCCACTCAGGCGTTGCTTGGAAGGTTAACCGATTAACAGACTGAAACTTCCATTATAACCCATCGAGTTATTCTAGGTCCAAAACTAATTTTCTGTAAACCTCCAAAAAACAAAATGGATTTGAATTCATACTCAGTAGGCCTAAGAATCATTCATGTTGACTGGCTTCATGTCTCCATGTCCATCTTGTAGCCCTGGAAACCAGAGCATCGCTCTCTCACGCTCTAGTGTTGCCAACACCTGGATAAAATGTTGACAACATAATAAGTTGCACAACTGTGGATCATTCCACCTAATCACAGTCACTATTAGGTTATCAGGCCGTTAATGTATCCTTTTAATAGGGTTTCATTTTTCTTAACAGACAGATCACCAATAACTGAAAGCCTACGAATATTTCTCTACAACTCAGGTGATAGCATCATAATCAAACCTATTTGAATTATATTGTCATTTTATTTTTTCTGGTGACTCTTAGTTTTCCTGTGGGCCACCTAGTGATTCGAAACATGCTCCTTAGTATAGGGGATGGAAATTAACTACACACATTAGCTTCTAATATGGGGAGGCACGATTCGAGTGATTTACTATTTGACTTTGTATCTAGTTAGCGGGTTCTCCAAGATTTGTGTGAAGGTTTCACTATGCAGAAATCTCTGCCCAAGTAAAGCTCTATACACTGCGTGTCTGTACAAGCTGTAATATCTTAGAGCTTAAAAATTTTGATAGATATAACACACTTTACTGTTCTAGTTAAAAATACTTGCAATCAAAACAATGAACACAACATGATCTAAAAATGCAGCGTCTATTTATATTATTAACTAAAGGTATGAGTACATGCCCATACAAAAGTATTGGTGCCCCTATAGTGGCATGCCCGAATTATCATTAAAATAGTAAGCAATACTGAAGCACAATTGTGGACCCTAGATGGATCCATTAGACAAATCACACTTGTGGGGTTTTTGTCCTGAGGATCAGACTAGAATTGGCCACACCAAGTTCTCAAGAAAATACATAAGATAGATAAACCTGGAATGATCCAATGCTAATCTAGGTGGATATTGGTGGCCACCCACATATTCCATTTGGACCCCCACCATTGTTTCTTTCATTTTTTTTAGTTTCTTTAGTTGTAGCACAATTTACTATTTTTGGAAATTTTGCGGGCCCTCAACTTCTAGAGCCATTTTGAGGCCCTAAACAACGTTTTTTTGGGAAAACTGGGGCCAATGTAAGACATGGATTGATTTTTTCCATTCAAAAGTTATATCCCTCAAATAGATCTTTCTAATGAGGTATTATATGCGTCAAACGAAGATTGTATGCCAAATTTACGACCTTAGGAAGTTGTTCTACCAATTTACCCAAACAGGGCCCATGATTTGGCGCTTCATCTCCTAGGTTAGGGTTTTGGATGTTTAGGGTTTTCCATTGTTTCTCAACAATGAATAGGCCTTCGAGCCTCATTGTAACATAGTTCAGAGGCATGTAGCCGCCACATCTCTTCTCAAAGATAAACTACCATCGCCTAATCTAGTCTTATTTCCATTATGTTTGTAAGCATACTTCAGTAATTGATATTAATGAAATGAAGTGTTATTTCTGTTGCATCTCTATATTTATTGTTATATGTGTACTTTGTTGTATTCCTGTTTAAATTCAAATCAGTGGTATCAGAGCGGTTTTCTCTTTCTGTGTTTTTCTTTACATGTTCCCAACGAGGTCAAGATATAAGGAGTTAGGGGTTGAACTAGTCAAACCTTTGCAAGACCAACCTATCCAATCCCGACAGACTCCCATGGCAGATGAAACGAAAGATGAGGGGCCAGGAGATCCTATCAAAATCTAGCTCGAAGAAGCCCTAGAGTGACAAATAACGTGATGATGGACAACTTTTCCCAGATGCTTAAGCGGCTACCCAGTGGCGACGCATCTACTTCTAGCAGCTACTCTGGAAGCGCCACACCCTTTAAGGTACAAGTTAATTTTGAAATTCCCATATTTGAGAGTTAGATAGATGTGGATGCTATAGATAAATGGTTAAATCTGCTAGAAGGATATTTTTATGTTCATGATTTTTCCAAGAGGGAAAAGATCACTTTTGCACTTCTTAAAGCCACCCCCGACATCAAGGACTAGTGGGAAACCTACTGCGAGTAGAAAGATGAAAGTATGACCTCACTCTTTTCAGGTACACCCACTTAGAATTAATTATGAGATGCCATCAAGGAGTAGTACTACCTTGTCGGAAGCTAAGAGGATAAATTCATAAAGTAGACCACGTTGTAGAAAGGAAGGGACCAAGACGTGTCAGAGTTTAACAATATTTTTCATACCCTTCGCACAAAGTTGGATATCAAGGATTCTGAGTGGCATTTGGTACTCAAATACTACAGTTTCCTACACAAGTACATCCAGGATGAGATGGAGTTCCTAGAAATCTTCTCTCTTGGCACAACATACCGATACACTATCAAGATCGAGCAGAAGTTTAAACAAAAGAAGCGAGACTTTGGATCTGCGAATTCGAAGAACAAAGAGCAAAACCAAGGCAGGGTGACCTAAGTAAACCCATCGAAGCTGCAAGAAAATAACACTACCACAACATCAAAGAAGGACACGGGAAAGTGGTGTGAGTTCCATAAGAGCCACACTCACAATGCAACTGAGTGTCGCACCAAGCATTCATTGGTGGTCTAGTTGAAGGCTTCGGAATTAGATGAATGTTTTGACCCTGAGTCGGAACTTGACAAGAGGAATGACAAAGGGAAGAAAATTATTGATGTCGAGCCCAGTGCCACTGTTTCCACTGCTAAGATCCAGAACAATGATCCCGAAGATCTAGAGGAGGGGGAGTGTATTTTCCACTCCCAAATGTGGGTGAAGGGTTCGCCGCTGCAATTCATTGTCGATAGTGGCAGCCAAAAGAACCTCATTTTAGTAGAATCCATGAAGTGGTTGGGCCTACTGATCATACCACACCTGCATCCATACATCATCAGGTGGCTTGACCAAGGACGAGATCTCTAAGTGAGCCAGTAGTTCCACCTTCCCTACAACATCAAGCCCTTCACAAATGAGGTATTGTGTGATGTTGCTCCTCTTGCCATTTGTGATGTATTATTAGGAAAACCATACTTATGGAAGCGACATGTCATATATGAGTCTATACATTTCTCTATTATTATTTCTTTAGGTAATACATTATACAGGATACTCAAGGTAGCTCCACCTACCACCATCTCTTCGATCACTGCAGAGCAATGCAGTAAGATCATTTCAAAAACTAGGAAATTTATTTTCTTTCTGATTTTCTCACAAAGTAAGGGGAAGAGAGCAACCACATCCATGGCCCCAAGGAAGGGTTCTTCCATGCTGCAGAAGCAGGTGGATATGGTCGTGGAAGAATACAAGGACATCTTCTCCTCACCCATAGGTGTACCCTTAGACTTTTAGGTCAAGCATTCATTCGATATGACTCCCAGAGAATCTCTACCCAACAGGTTGATATATCGTCACTCCATTGTGAAAAATGCCAAGTGCAAGTAGTGACATGATTAGCATCGTGTGCCACACACATTTTAGCTGGGCAACAGAGTTTGGTTGCATTTGTAGAAATAATGCCTTAATGGATCCCATTAGAATCTCAAACCACTCTGATATGGTCGTTACGCCATTACCAAGGTTTTGGGAGAAAATTATTTAGAGCGTAGCATTCCCCCATTCCTTGGCTTGCACCCAGTGTTCAATATGGAACACCCATCGACTATGCTTCACATCATTACTGGACACATCAGAGATTGCAGAATAGCTCACAAGGGACCAAGTTCAGCAGAAGTTTCCTCATCTCATGGAGGAACTCAACGGAATGGGGACCATTGCTTCCTAAGTGGGGAGGAATGATCCAGGTGGATATTGGTTGCCATCCACCTATTCCATTTGGACCCCCACCAAATTATGTTTCTCTCAGTTTTTTCAGTTTCTTTAGTTGTAGCACAATTTACTATTTTTGGCAGTTTTGCTGGTCATGAACTTCCAAAACTGTTTTGAGGCCCTAAACGCCATTTTTTGGGAAAATCGGGGCCATTCAAAAGTTATAGTCCTCGAATAGATATTTCTAACAAGGTATTGTACATGTCAAATGTATATCGTATGCCAATGCTACCACCCCGAGAAGTTGATGTACCAATTTACCCAAACGGGGCGCATAGTTTAGTGTTTCATCTCCTAGGGTAAGGTTTTTGGATGTTTAGAGTTTTCCATTGTTTCTCAATAATAAATATGCCTTCGAGCCTCATTGTAACACAGTTCAAAGGCATGTATCCACCACATCTCTTCTCAGAGATAAACCATCGCCCGAGCTAATCATATTTCCATTTTGTTTATAAGCATACTTCAGTATTTGATATTAATGAAATGAAGTCTTATTTCTGCTCCATCTCTATATTTATGGTTATATCTGTAATTTGTTGCATTCTTGTTTAAATTCAAATCAAATGCATAGCTTCTATCCCCTTTTATAGGCTTGATGGATTCTCTAGAAGCCTTATTTTATTATTTCCCTTGAAAACTAAAGAAAATACTAGGGGCATATACCATGGGAAAATACCATAGTAATTACCATGGGTAGGTTTCATCCATTTTGACCATATACAAAAAATAATATTACAAAAGCAATACTAATATGCACATTTCCTATAGTAGACACTTTAGAGATCCCCTTAAGCAGTGATTGATAGCTACCACGTGGGTCTCGAAGCACTGAAACCACCCCGCCACATTTTTCTATCACCTGTTTTCATTGAATATTGCAATTGCACTGCCATATCACTAATGTACAATTTTCCTATCTTCAAACTATGATCCAAGGGGTTTGTGTGGAAGGATGAATATAATCAAATTGTTTGAATTGAACTTTTGTTTATTTGCAACATCTTAGCAAAGATCGCAACTACAAACGATGGTGGGAGCTCTAATGATTTTTGTGGAAAGCAAAGCCAATGGTTGAGAAAAGAGAGCTCTTGAATTCATCAAGAATGTCACTAGAATGTCGATAAGGTGCAGACTCAGGTACTAGCAGAAATTTTAATGAGAAATGTTGATACCCAATAACTGAAGAGATATTCCCTTAACGGGAACACTGATAGAAACAACTTCAAGAATTGCTTGCCAATAATTACTTATGATGATCTCAAGCCTCAAATACATGATATTGCTAACAAAGACATCTCTTTTATCCTTAAGGTTCATTTAATTTCTGAATTCCTCCTTAGGTATTAACTGTTCTTAGTTATATTTATTTTGACACTAAGTACCAAGCATTGTTTGACTAAACATGAAACCATTCTCTTCAGAGTTTCTATTCTAACGTAGGTTGTTGACGATTCCTATCAATAGCTTGCATCTGCATGTTTTGAATTCAATTTGTTTCTTTCCTATGAAATGTGTGGTAAATTTTGTGAGGCACAACCTCACCAATCGATAATAGGATTCCCTTTTCGCTACCTGAATTCGGGAATATTTGTACACACCACGGTCTCCAAGTAAATATTTCTGGAGCGAGTAAATTAGAATATGGTGAAGTTGTCGATGTGGTCTAATGACAAGTCAGAGAAATTGTCATAATAATTACCCTCTTCAAAACTAGATGAGAGCCTTTCCTCTGTGATATTGTGGTTTATGAGTGCTTTCCGAATTATGAATTCATGTTAGTGCAGTGAACATTTGATGAGACTGCTAGGTGCTAGCTGAAATCTTACAACACAATTACCATTTTTCACAAAGGAATGTTCAAACAAGTATGTCATTCAATATCAATGTTACCAGAAACGAGAAATGAGAATGGTACGAGAAACATAGTTTGGAGGTTTCGCATATAAGAAACGAGGGGAGAGTAAAAATAAGATTAAAAATGAACATATAAACAAAAAATTAACCATACACCTCCAATGTTTCTTCTTGTGAAATTGTAAAAAACCTATATAAATAGTGAAAGTCCATATTTTTTTGTGACATTTCATTTGGTGCAAAGTTGAACTAACATTACAAAATTATATCTAGTCAGTTTTACACAAAGATAGACAATTCGATTTTATAGTTTGATGACATTTCATTTTGTGCAGAATTGAGCAAACTTTACATAATTTGAAGGCCCTTGGATAAAATATAAATATATTTATAGATTATATTATAAAGATATTAAATTTATATATATTAAAAAATTAAAAAATTTTCAGTTTCTATTGATAAAATTGTTATGATATTGGTGCGAACCTTATTACCGTGGTGGGCATTTGTTCTCTATGTTGACATAACCTCTTATCCCTCAAAATACTTGACATACATTGTGAAGAAAAAATTATTGGGGATATTATTAGAAAATTGTATATGAGAGAGAAATAGAACACATAAAATATATTGCAAAAATATAAACACAGAAAACACATAAAAAAAGAGAGACACAGATATATATGTTTCACCCAATTTTGGCTACATCCACGGAGAAATAGTTTGTCCTTCCTTTTATATTATCCAACAAACTAAAGACATACAATCTACAACGGATCCGTTGTAATTCCCTCTTCGCTCTCACACAATCTCCTCTCTCTTTCTCACTCAGAATACAGATCTACATGGACGTAATAAAATTCCCTCATACATAGCGAGGGGTTGCCTTATAGAGAGAAAACCCTAAGTTAAACATAACTTCTACTGTCAGATCTCTACCTAATGAATGGCCTAGATTGACTACGAAATTACAACATTTTACAAGGCCATTTTACATATATTTTTAGCTTCAGGGGCACTGCCCCCGATTCCCCGCCCGGGGGGGGGGCTCCCAAAGATTGCACCAACCCCCTTGACCCCCCTTGCAGTGTACATTTTATGGGTCGCGTTTCCACCAAATTATGAGCTAGGGTCCAATGTGGCGATACCTCTAAATAAAGAAGATAATCAGGGTCCACAACCAATAATATCCCACTTAAATATTGATTATAGCAACTCCACTACTGCTTCATTTGCTGGACAATGACTCTGCTTTGGACCTGGTTGTTTCTCATCTTCTTTGTCATACTTGAAGACCAATTGAAACTTAGCAGAATCTTAGTTTCTCCCTGGTTACAACTTTTGTTAACATATCTACAGTATTCTGGATAGTGTGTATCTTTTCTAGCTTCAACTGTCCATCTTCCAATGTTGACCATATGAAATGGTACTTAAGTTGTATATGTTTAGTCTTGGAATGAAATGTAGAGTTCTTTGCAAGTTATACGGCACTCTAGCTGTCACTGGATAATCTGCCCAACTCCTACTTCTTACCCAATTCATCCATAAACCTTTGTAACCAAATCATTTCTTTACTAGCCTCTGTAGCAACAACATACTCTGCTTCCATGTTTGAGAGTGCAACAACACTTTGCAGTTTTGAAACCAAATTGACAGCTGTTCCACCTATAGTAAACACATACCCTGTTATGCTCCTCCTGTTATCTTTATCACCCGCAATATCTGCATCAATGTATCCCTATAAAGCAATGTTTGAACCACCAAAGCATAATTCTTGATTTGTGGTACCTCTCAAATACCTAAGAATCCACTTCACCACCATCCAATGTTATTTTCCTGGATTGTTCATGTACCTGCTTACAACTCCCACTGCATGTGCAATATCAGGCCTTGTACAGACCATTGCATACATTATGCTTCCAATTGCTGATGCATATGGAACTTTGGACATATAAGCCATTTTTTCCTGAGCCTTGGGACACACCTCCTTACTTAGTTTGAAATGGTTAGCCAAAGGTATACTATTTGGTTTTGCATTCTGCATATTAAATCTTTTCAACACCTTTTCTATGTACTCACTATGAGACTATGTTAATTTTCAATTCTTCCTGTCTCTAGTTATTCTCATACCAAGGATTTGTTTTGCAACACCCAAATCCTTCATTGCAAATGAGTTTGCAAATTTTTTTTTGACCACATTTATTTCCTGCATGTTAGAACCTTCAACAAGCACGTCATCCACATACAATAACAATATAATATAGATTCCATCATTGTTCCTTTTGAGATAAACACAATGATTAGAGTGACATCTAGTATAACCTTGTTCAGACATAAACCTGTCAAATTTTAGATACCATTGCCTTGGAGCCTGTTTTAAGCCATACAAACTCTTCTTCAACCTGCACACTAGTTTCTCCTTCCCTTTTACCTCATATCCTTGTGGATGCTTCATATATATCTCTTCCTCAAAATCCCCATGGAGAAAGGATGTCTTTACATCTAACTGCTCAAGATGCAAATATTTAGCTGTTACTAGACTTAAAATAGTTATGATTGAAGTCATTTTAACAACAGGAGAAAATATCTCATCAAAGTCTATACCCTTTCTCTGTGCAAACCCCTTCACCACAAGTCTAGCTTTATGCCTTTTTCTACCTCCATCTTCTTCCTTCAACCTATAAACCCATTTATTCTGCAATGTTGTTTTACCTACAGGAAACCTGACTAAGTCCCAAGTCTGGTTATGCGCTAAGGAGTCCATCTTTTCTTTCATTGCTTGCTCCCACTTCGTCATGGTTTCTATTTTCACTGCTTCTTCATAACATTCTGGTTCACCAGAATTAGTCAACGATACATAATATAATGAAAGAGAGTATCGTTCATGGGGTCTATTTATCCTCGTAGATCTTCTAACACCACTTTCAGGTGTTTGAGGTGCTTCTTGCTGTTGTGGTTGTTGGTTTTTTCTTTGGTTGTTGATTATTATGATTTTCAGGCACCTTCACTTTTTTTGTGATCTCATCAAGCACCGTGTATTCTCTGTTTTCTTTTCCTTGTTTCTTTTCCTGCATTTCATCCTTATACAAAACATTTTCATTGAATATGAAATCTTTTCTCCTAATGATTTTGTGTTTTTCATAATCCTAAAAGCGATAATGAAAATCATTAACACCATATCCAATAAAGGTACATTTCTTTGATTTTTCCTCAAGATTTGTTCTATTTTATTTATTAATGTGGAAAAAAGCTTCACAACCAAAAGTCTTTAAAAATAAGTAGTTTACCTTTTTACCTATCCATGCTTCCTCTGGAATACCACCATCCAAGGAACTTGAAGGCCCTCTATTTATTAGATAAACAATAATATCTACAACATCTACCAAAAATTGTAAAGGAAATCTTGCATGCAATCTCATGCACCTTGCACGCTCCATGATTGTCTTGTTCATCTTTCTGAAACACCATTTTCTTGTGGTGTTCCTGGAACTGTCTTCTCTGTGTGAATTCCATTCTCTAAAAAGTAACTTTCGAACTCTTTGCTGCAATATTCACCTCCATTGTCTGATCTGAGACATTTCAACCTTTTTCCTGTCTCACTTTCAACCAAAGCTTTCCATTTCTTGAAAGTATCAAATACATAAGACTTATTTCGAATACAATAAATCCAGGTTTTTCTGGTTGCATCATCAATAAAAGTAACATAATAATGAGATCCACCGAGATATGATATCTAAGAAGGTCCCCATACATATGTATGCACAATCTTTAATTTTTTCCCTCTTCTTTTCTTTCCCAACTCTGAGGAATTTGACTCTCTTCTGTTTTCCATAAACACAATTCTCACAAAATTTTAAATCAATATGCTTCAAACCTGGCAACAAATTTCTAGAGTGAAGAATCTGCATCCCCTTCTCACTCATGTGCCCGAGCTTATGATGCCACAATGTCATATATTCTCTTGTAGAGGTTAAAGCATTAACAAAATTTGAAAGACCATTGCATAAATACAATGTACCAACCTTTTCTCCTTTTTCTATTATGAGGGCTCGTTTAGTGACCTTCTAGGTTTTATCTGTAAAAGTAGTTACACAACCTTCACCTCCCAACTACCTTGTTGAAATCATATTTTTCTTCAGATCTAGAGAATACCTTACCTTCTTCAATTTCAATTTGTTTCCATTTTGTTGTCTTATGAAAACTATACCCATTCCAATGATTTTACAGGGTTTATCATCACCCAATCGATCTTGTCAAAAATCTCCTTGAAAATAATGATGAAAATGTTTCCTATCAAGTGTGGCATGGAATGAGATCCATGAATCTACCACCCAGGCATCATTAATATTTTCTAATGAAAGAATCAAAGCATCTTGAAACAAAACACCTGTCACATTCACTTCATGATTGTTTTCTTGTTGCGTGTCTCCTTCTTTTCCATTCCGAGACTTTCAGTGTTTATTCAAGTGTCCTTTCTTCCTGCATTTCCAGCACACTATCCCTGATCCAGACTTGGATCTGCCTTTCCTTGACTTACTTTGACATCCTGGGCTCTTTCCTCTTTTCATTTTTCTTCCCCTAGCCTCTGCAATAAAAGCATTACCTGATGTCTCACTGAAGCTTTTCCGTCGCATTTCCTCGCTAACAATTGCACCAACAACATCATAAAAATTTAAAATACTAGATCTAGAGACAAGTTACTAATGGTCATAACTAAGCCATTCCAACTTTATGGAAATGAACATAGAAATGATAGAGCCCAAAGTGCATCATCAAAAGTAACCCCTACAGAACTTAATTGACTGGTAATTGTGTTAAATTCATTTAAATGGTCAGCAACAGATCCACCTTCAGACATCTTCATATTAAATAAACACTTCATAAGAAATACCTTATTTGAGGCCAAGGGTTTTTCATATAGTTTGGCCAATGCCAACATTAAACCATCTGTTTTCGTTTCATTTGAAATATTAAAGGCTACTGACGCCACTAGGCATATCCGTATTCTCCCAAGTTCCTTTTTGTCGAGAATATACCATTATGTGTCTATCATACTCATCGGCTTATTTGTCTTTCCGCTCAATGGTAGGTATAGATCTTTCTGATACAGATAATATTCCATTTGCATCTTCCATAGCTGGTAGTCTTGGCCACTAATTTTTTCAACCCTAAACCTACCATCTTCTGCCATTGCTCCCACTCAAATGAGGAACTCTTCTCTCCAACGAGTTTATCAGCCAAATAGATCTTGGGCTCTGATACCTGTTGTTAGAAAATTATATATTACAGAGAAATGGAACACATAAAATATATTGCAGAAATATAAACACAGAAAACACATAAAACAAGAGAGACACAGATATATGTGGTTCACCCAATTTGGGCTACGTCGACGGAGAAACAGCTAGTCCTTCCTTTTATATTATCCAACAAACTGAAGAGATACAACCTATAACAGATCCATTGTAACGCCCTCTTCACTGTCATACAATCTCCTCTCTCTTTCTCACACATAATACAGATTTACATAGACACAATAAAATTCCATCATATATAACGAGGGGTTTCCTTCAAGGGCAAAAAATCCTAAATTAAACAGAAATTCTACTATCAGATCTCCACCTAATGAATGACCCAGATTGACTACAAAATTACAACATTTTAGAAAGAAATTTTACATCTATTTTTAGCAGCCCCCCCCCCTAGGACCCCCCTTGCAGCGTACATTGTACAGGCGGAGTTACTGCCACATTACAAATTAGGGTCCAATGTGGCGATAACTCTAAATAAAGAAGATAATCAGGCTCCACACCCAACAGATATGCAGTTTGGAAAATATGTCAACAAATCATTTGCATGCTCTGTTCTATTTGACTTTTATGCTTAAAGCATGTGTGTTGCTCTTAGGACTTGGATTGAAGTTTCTTGTTCCCCTACCAAATAAGTGATAAAACAAGTTAGGTATGAATAAAAAGGAGGTTATATAATTTTCTATTTTGTCGTCATTCGATGACTACTTATTCTTTGATATCAGAATGAAGACCATATGATTTTTAAATGCAGTAACAACAAATGGTTGTGCCAAGCCACAGAGAATTTAATCTTCAAAAAGAGTTAAATCCTTACATAGTAGTTGTATTTGAAACATTCTTAGTTTTTCGAATTTATACTAGTGATATATTTTCTTATTTAATCAAATGAATCTCTACTATTGCTTTAATGAAATGAATTTGTTCGTATTATTAGAAACTTGCAACATAGGATTAGGATTGAAATTGTCTAGTGTCTAATAGTTTCAATGAATTCTTTAATTCTTATCAATGAACTATTGTTGGTGGATGGATTCAACCACTAACCAAATTGAACCCGACAAAACTTCACTTCATTTATTGTCGACAAAGGCTATGAAAACAGAGAAAACAACTTATTAGGAAAGCATAATGAAACCAAAAGGAAAGAAGTTATCAAGCATAATAAACAACTAGAATCAGAACAAATAATTAAGCAAGATATTATTAGCTATAATTGGAAGGAAAACCAACTGTAAGTTAAAACGATTTTCTAGAAAAGTTCAACTGCAGAGATTGGATTTTGTACTTGAGAATTGACATCTCTGTTCACAAGAAACTAATGATGGTGGTGAAGCTAACTCACTAGGGCATGAAGCTGCTCAGCTCAGGAGTCAGCTATTATCTATGTCTTGCCTGCATCTGACGAGTGATGATTTTTCTCTCCTCTACAGCTTAAACCCTTAGGAAATCACTTGCATCTATATATAAAAAGGAAACTGGTTTGCATCGGTAGTTGCAGAGCTATAAAATGAAAATAACTTGCATGTATAGCTCGAAAAGACAACTGGCATTTTTAAACTGAACTAGAGTTAACTTGAGTTTTGATAGGAAATCCTGAAATTGAGCTTCATCTAACCAATGATGATTTTTCTCTCCTCTATGGCTTAAATCCTTGGGAAATCACTTGCATGTATAGATCGAAAAGGAAGCTAGTTTGCATGGGTAGTTGTAGAGCTATAAAAGGAAAATAACTTACATGTATATTTTGAAAAGAGAACTGGCGTTTTTTCACTGAACTAGAGTTAACATGAGTTTGGATAGGAAATCTAGAAACAAAGTTGTATGAAATGACCCGTTTTGCAATAAACGAGTTTCTGGCCTCTGGAAACAAAAACGGTGTATAAGACAACATCTTCCATGTCATTAGGTTTTTAGAGCGGTTTCTCCAAGAAATGAAGCCCATCGTCCTGTTTCTATTAACTAGGCTCAGTAGTACATACAAAATTAAATGCATACTTTCCTTCTACTTGTTTTGTTGTTTGGAGTTAAGAGAAGCAAGGATCGATTGTATCTATCATACACCCAAAGTTACCCATTTTTAAATTTGCAACAGTCGAAATATGTCATGGTTTCTAAGGGTCGAAGGACTCGAAGTTTGGAGGTTTGTATGGAGAAATCGATTGTGGACTTGCATCTAAAACTGCAAGACATGCTATGATGGTTTGATCACAACGGATTACCAATACATTCTCGTCCTCCAATGCTTTAGAACAGCTTGCAGTCCTTTCCCTTTTGTGAATAATGATAGGCAACCAATATGGGCCACCTGTCGTAATTCATTGACAAGCCCTAGATGAACATCTCGAGCCAACACCGAGGTTTGGGTAGTTTTGTGACCATATGATACCTATTTTTTTATAATTTCACAAATCTATGGTTTCATCATTCTCTGAAATAAATTATGGAAAAACAATTATGTGAGTTTTGATATACAAGATTCTTTTCATAGACAACAATCTCATTCTAATTTAATTCTATGGATATGGAATTGTTCATATACGATATTTCTCTATATTGATTAGTGACAAAATCAAACTTATCCTCATCGCTTTCCCAATTGTGAATTCATATTAATGTGGTCGGCGTTGGTTTAGCGCTAAGGCATTGATGTTGTTAATGGTGATACCCACGTTCATGCACTCTTTGTGGATGAAGCTAGTTGTAAGCCCTGGGTGACTTTGACAAAACAAATGCCGTTCAATTATTTCTCCATAGCCCAAATTCATTGAATTGTATAATTGATCTTGTAAGGAGTTCTAACCTTTTGAGTCAAAATTGTTCCACCAACCAAAATAAAAATTATAATATTAATAGTATGGAGGGAAGTGCGGAGCTAACAAGTTAGGTGGTGAAGTAAGCATCAGACTCATTGGTGATGCAATGGTTTAACTATGTAACTTTTTTCGTTATTGGTAAAAACAAATTGATAGATTTTTTTCAATATTTGATTAAAAATTAGTAGAAGTATAATGCTTTGTTAATAACTTTGTAAAACATACTTGTAATGTAAAAAAAATTAAGTTAAATTAGTGATGGATTCAAATATTTCCTACACAAAGCCTTAGCTCAAAGAGTTAAAACAATAACAATATATTGTAGATTTCAATTTAAGTGAATTAATAGACTCATGTCTTATTGCAAACAAGTGTCATCCTAAAAGTGGATTAGAGTGTAGATTTCATTGTGATAACATTTACTCCACATGATTTTGTAAATCTAACAATGGTTTCACTTGTGTGCTTAAATAGTATTTCTCATCGCTAACTTGGGGAAAAATGAATCTAATTGGTTAATCCATTTCAAAGTTGGTTTTTCCTTTTCATCTTGATTTAGTACAACAAACGTTAGTCAAGTTTGGTTGGAGAAATGATTAGTTATATGTGCAAAATCTTTCATGATCTCCCACTCTATGATGTTCAATATCTTCGGGTTGTTCAAGGACAAGGAGGAGGAGTCGAGGTTCATGTTGACTCAACCTGCGTCAAGCATAATGTTGAAGCTTGAAGGGATCGCCAGGTTGTTCTGGTTTAGCGTTAATAAGTTGAAGTACTGTAAGGTAAACTTTCAAGGATGGGAGCAGGCATAGAAGGGGCATCTTTGAATTGTGAAGAGTAATTTCCAACTGCAAAGTGTAGGGTAAGTTTTCTCTTCAACAGTGTGTGGAGCTTTTCTCTTCAGTAATTTGTATAACTTTCCACACAAGAAAAGAAAAAATATCCACAGAAGCAAAGCTCTGTGCGAGGTATCATAATGAACCCTTTTGTACGACAACAAAAGACCCATTTTGAAAATTTCAAGGTATCTAAATAGATCAGTTGCTCCATTAATCATGAATTGATCCAACAAATAAACGCCAGATTAATTGGTGATGCAGTGGTTTAACTAGGTAACGTTTTTCATTTTTGGTAAAAAAAAAAATCGAGTTGTCTTTAATGAGACTTTTTGGAAGCTTTTCCTGTGGGATTTTTTGGTATAATTTCTCTAAAATCCAACAGGAATTTATTAAAATCACAATCTTGATGGATAACCCCTACACAATCGAAAAAACTAGTTTAAATAACACAAATCAAGATTTCAGCTCAAATTGTTTTACTCGATTGTGGCACCAGAAAGTTCAAAAAGTTGCACTAAAGAAAACTCCAAAAAAAATTGCTAGATTTCATTCAATATTTGATTAAAAATTAGTAAAATTGTAATTTTAAGTTATTAATTTTGCAAAATTTACCTGTAATTTAATTATTTTTAGTTAAATTACTAAGAACTTCAAATATTTTATACACAAAGCCTTAGCTCGAAGAGTTAAAATAATCAACAATATATTGTAGATTTGAATTTAAGCAAATTAATAAACTGATTTCCTATCACATACATGTGCCATCATAAGAGTGGATTAGAGTGTAGGTTGCATTGGGATAGCATTTACTGCACATGAGCCAATTCATGATTTTTCAAAACTAACAATGGTTTCACTTGTGTGCTCGAGATTATTTCCCATCACTAACTTGGGGAAAAATGAATCTAATTGGTTGATCCTTCAAAGTTGGTTTTTCTTTTTCACCTTGACTAGTGGAGGGACGCCATTACCTGTGTGCCTTACCTTCCATGCTGGAAATTGATGTGGTCCCCACTAGATTTTTCGTATGACAGGTGTCCATCGTACACATCCACGTGTTGCGGTTGGAAGGAGTTCTTCATATTCGCAATTTTAATGGGTTTATTCCAGGTGGTTTTGTTTGATGTGTTTCATGTCCTGTCTTATCTTGTCCACGATCAGTGTGTGGGCATTTCATCCATTGACGATGGCCTGTTTCGGCTCCAATTCCTATTCACATGGTCCACCAATGCTAAGACGAGGCACCAATTCTTTTGGCTACGTCTCCTGTTCCTTCTACTTCCAGTGCTGACCTATTTATTTTGTCCTCAAATTTTTGTTATAGGTATGAGCTTGAAAACAGAGTCTCAAAGAAGAAAATGGACATCACCACTGTGTTCAACTCGATATTTCGAGTGAAACGAGTATAAACTCAACCATATTTGGCCGCTGTGACCTCCAGAGCCCTTGGAATGGTCCAAAACTACCTTTGTCCCTGCAAAACCATCCTCTGTTTGGAAAAAACCTCCTTAGCCTACATAAAACCACCTCAAACTACGTGCTGGTAGTAGGGCGGGTTCGGCACCTACAATGGTTTATTAAAAAATTGGTGGCTTGGTTAACCAAGTCCCACCCTTCAACATGTTGGTTTTGTTTTTGGTGATATGGTATTGATATACCATATGTAGTTGCAATCTGCGGTGAATGTGAGATAATGTGATAACATAAATCAAAGGACCAATAGTCGTGGGGTTGACCCTGACCATCCAACCTTTTTCCGACGGAGATCTTGACACCAAAATAAATACAAGTTTATCATATCCATTACCAAGTCCCGTCTAATCCAACGGATATTGCATCACCCATTCACCAACTATCTTGGTCGATCTCCACAGTCGATCAATCCCGCGTGATCCAACGACAATGACGCAATCTTGCATGAATTCTTGCACGACCAATATTAGATCGAGAGTGCACGAGAAAAGTGGTTCTCTCGTGCTATGTGTCACCCGCTAAGGTTAATCGCATGAAATTGAGGAATACCATTTACCATTTTATCGCTTATGAACACTAATCCTTTATTCTACTAACACGTGTCTTAATATGATCTCTTCATTTCTTAACTTTATTTTGCATGACTTAATCTTAGTCGTCTTCTCCCTCACTCTAGTTTGTTGATCTGACTGATCCAACAAATGTGCTTCACTACTCTGATACCACTTTCATTTGCATTTGAAGCTTTGATCCGAAGGAAAAATTGAATCCATTTTGGATCAACCCACCAAAGACAAAAGAAAAAGAATAACATGACAAAGACGAAGAAGGACACAGGAAAGTGGTGTGAGTTCCAGAAGAGTCCCACTAACAACACAAATGAGTTTCATTCCAAGAAGTTATTGGTGGCTAATCTGAAACCTTTAGAGTTCGATGCATGTTTTTATTCTCAGCTAGAACTCGACAAGGGGAACAACAAAGGGAAGCAGATTATTGATGTAGAACCCAGTGTCACCGTTACCACCATTAAGGTCCAAAATATTGAGCCTAAATATCTAGAGGAGGGGGAGCATCTCTTCCACTCACAAATGTGGGTGAAGGGTTCTCCACTATAGTTCATTGTTGAAAGTGGGAGCCAAAAGAGCCTCATTTTGGTAGAGGTCATGAAGAGGTTGGGCCTACAAACCACACCACACCCGTAATTGTACACCATTGTGTGGATTCACCAAGGAAAAGATCTTCGCGTCAGCCAATAGTGCTGCCTTTTGTACAACATCAAGATCTTCATAGACGAGGCATTGTGTGATGCTGTTCCTCTTGAAGTTTATGATGTGTTATTAGGCTAAACATACTTGTGGAAGCATAATGTTGTGTATGAGTCCATGCTTCACACTGTTATTACTGCTTTTGGCAATAATTTATATAATATATTGGAGGTATTATCGTCGACCACCATCTCTTTGATCTCTACTAAGTAATGTAGTAAGATCATCTCCCAAACTGGGATTTTTTTTCTTTTCTTTTTGATTCGCTCTCAAATCAAGGGGAGGATAGTGGCGACATCTATGGCCCTAAGGAAAGGTTGCCCCATGTAGCAAAATTAGGTGGATTAAGGTTGTGGAAGAATATAGGAAAATATTCTCTTCACCCAAAGGGGTACCTTTGCACTGTTAGGTCAAGAATTCGATCAATATGACTCCCAAAGCACCTCTATCTAATGGGATGATATATCATCATTAGATTATGGAAAATGAAGAAATCAAAAAACAAATCCAAGAATTACTCCAAAAAGGGCACATCTGATAGAGTTCCTCACCTTGTGGGAGACTGATTATACTTGTACAAAAGAAGTATGGAACTTGGATACTTTGCATTGATTATCAGGGATTGAAAAAAATCATTGTTAGGAACAGGTATCCAATGGCATAGATTGATGATCTTCTTGACCATCTCAAGGGGGCCAAGTATTTCAACAAGATCAACTTGAAGTCTAGCTATCACTAGGTGCCAATAGAACCCATAGATGTATGGAAGACCACTTTCAAATCCAAGGAGGGCCTTTTTGAGTGGTTGTTCATGCCATTCAGGTTGACAAATTCCCCTATAAATTTTACAAAGATGATGGATGACATATTATGGCCCTTCACCAACTCGTTCATTGTTGTATATCTATATGACATCCTCATCTTAAGCAAGATTTGGGAAGAGCCATAGAAGAGCACCTACAACACATTCTACATGTCTTTCAAACCTTATGAAAACACAAACTATGTGCCAACTTAGAGAAATGCACATTTGGTATGGGTCAGGTCCAATATCTAGGCTACATCATTGATGAGTAAGGTGCACAAGTGGATCCAACTAAGATCTAAGTCATTTGGGATTGGCCAACCCCGACTACTCTAATAGAGCTTCATAGCTTTTCGGGGCTTTCCAATTTTTATCGGAGGTTCATGTTGGGATTATCTCATATCACTTGGCCTCTAAATCAAGTTACTAAGGGTAGAGTGAAAGAAAAGTTTTTCTGGTTCGAGTCCCAATAGAAGATGTTCATTGAGCTGAAGCATTGCCTCTACAGACCTACAAAAACCATTTGAAATTGAGACAGATGCCTCTGACTATGCTATTGGTGCAGTTCTCACCCAATAGGGGCATCTGATCACCTATCATAGTGAGACACTCTCTGATATAATCCAAAAATACCCCACCAATGATAAATATATCTATTGCATCATGCAGACATGCCGATAATCGAAACATTACATTCTGGGGAAGGAGATGACCATCCACATAAATATCCAATCCATTTAGTTTATTTAGATGCAAGGAACGTTGAAAAATGATAGACATCAGAAATATTCTACATATTTGCAACAATTCCACTTGAGTATTAAATATAATAAGGGCAACACCAATCATGTTGCATATTTCGTCAATCAACCCCTAGTTGCAGCATTGGCTACTATTCTCAACTCTTATGGCCACGAGACCTCTGAATAGTTACAATTTTACATAAATGATCTAGAGTTTGCCACGACATACCAAATCCTAGCGGATGGTGAGAAAGTTCCAGATTTCCACCTCTAAGATGTATTATTATGCTACTTGGGCCACCTTTGTGTTCCTTCAAGTGAGCATGCCAAGTTGATTTGGGAGGCACACTACAGTTGGGTCACAGGACAATTTGGTGTGGATAAAACTATGGACACACTATAGAATTATTTTTATTGGTCAAAGCTCTGACAAGATGTTGGAAAATATATTAGATCCTTCACTGCTCACGCCATTGCCAAGCCAACCATAAAAAAGAAAGGCCTGTACACTCCTCTTCCTACTCCCAATTAGCCCTCATAATCCATCACCATGGACTATCTATTAGGCCTTCCTTCTACCAAGCATGGTAATGACTATGTGCTTATGGTCATGGACAAATTTTATAAGATGGCTATATTGGAGGCTTGCAAGAAGAATATCACAATAGAGGACACCACCAAACTCTTCTTTGAATGAATATGGGTTCATTTTGGAATCCCACAGATTATTATATCAGATCAGGATAGTAGGTTCATGAGCACATTCTGGTCGAGCCTCTCGATATTATTGAACACTAAGTTCACCAAGTTAATTTCATTTCATCCCTAGACTGATGGCTAGACAAAGGTCGTCAATAGGATGATAGTGCACATACTATGCATTTACAACTCCAAACATCCACAAACCTGGGATGAAAGCCTTCCTTATGTGTAGCACAATTATAACATAGCTCGACTGGATGTAGTCCTTTTCAAGTGGGTCTAGGTTTTCAACCATTGTGTCCAATTGATGTTGTCATGCCTTATGCGACTACACAAACATAATCCACACATTTATAGTCTGAGGTTGATAAAACAGGTTGGTTTATTTAACACATCCAACACATCTTCCAACAGGTGCATGACATCTTGGATAAGTCCAATGCCAAGTACAAGCAATGACATGATCAACATCAGGTACCACACAAGTTTCAGGTGGGTGACACAGTTTCATTACATTTGCAGAAAGAATGCCTTACCAGATTCCATCAGAAGATCAAACCACTCATATATGGGCCTTACAACATCACCAAGGATGTGGGAGACAATTCTTTTGAGCCTAGTATACTCCCTTTCCTTGTCCTGCACCTAGTGTTTAATGTGGACCACCTTCAACCATACTTTCCATCATTGCAAAACAATTAACACCAACAGAGATAAAACCATACTACATAGAACATGCCACAACTGATCAGATCATGGTCATGCATATCAAGAATGCTAGCAATAGAAGATCCAACTGTATTAGGTTTTCAAAGTTGGCCAACTCCTACACCAAGGCAAGTGACTCACTAGGGACCAAGTTCAACAAAAGCTTCCCCATCTCATGGAGGCACTCAATGCAATGGGAATCATTGCTTTCTAAGGTGGGAGGATTGATCCAGGTGTATATTGGTTGCCACCCACCTATTCCACTTGGACCCCCACCAATGTTTCTATTAGATCCCTATACTACTAGTGTAACCCCTTATTGTTATTAGTACAACCCCGTTATTATATTGTTGTGCCCATGTAGTCCCCATATGGTTATTATTGTGCCGCATAGAAGCCCACTATTGTTATTATTGTGCCCTTACAGTATTATTGGTATGTTGGCTCTGATTATATTATGACCCCTTAGACTCCTATATATAGAAAGGAGATCTTGTCATTTGTATCATCCAAGAATTGTTTATCTATGTAATGTAAAGTAGGTTTCCCCTTCAAAGAGGCTTATTTTTAAGGTGTTCATCTATCTTTTCTATCTTTTTTTTGAGCTAGTTTCATAACATTTGGTAACATTTGGTACAAGTTTGCTCTACTGAGCAGGTCTATAATCAGGTCATCTTGGGAGATTGTGTATAACTCTTTCTTGGAGAATCCAATTTCCATCTAAGTAATGGCATTGGAAAGAGGACAGAGAGGGCTAATGCAGGTCACATTTTCAGAATTAGAAGATCCAAAATTACAGAGTGACAGTGATTCCAAGATTGATCTCCTAAAATAAAGAAAAGGGGATATGAGGAAGTTTGATGGCAAGGATCCGGTAAACTGGATACTATAGATGGAGAAATATTTTGATCTACATGGTGTACCACTGTTACAAAAGGTATGTATTGCATCTTCATATTTAGAACAAGATCAATTTTTATGGTATAAAGGGCTTTGTTCTTGTAAACCACTTGTTACGTGGTCAATTTTCACAAAGGAAATTATAGCACATTATGAGTATACAAAGAGCAACACCTTCTTTAGAGAAACACCACAACAATTGGAAGAAAAAAGAGAAAAAGGGCTTTGTTACAATTGTGATAACAAATACAGTAAAGGTCATAAGTGTGCTGAGAAGAAATTATTTTACATAGATTATGAAGAGAAGGAAGAAAAGGGTCGAGAAACATCAAAAGAAGAGGATATACACTAGGAACCAACCCCAGAGAAAGAAGAAATGAATCCGACCATATCTTGTAAATAATTGGAAATAATTACCACTCCTAAAACTCTCAAGATAGAAGTACATATCAGGAAGAAAAAGGTTCAAGAAGTGAAAGATCACATTGAGAAAGAAGAAATGAATCCTAGGATATCTTGTAATGCATTGGCCGGAATTACCACTCCTCAAACTATCAATATAGAAGGACATATCAAGAAGAAAAATGTTCAAGAAGTGAAAGACCACATCGAGCATCGAGAAATGAATCCAACCATATCTTGTAATGCATTGGAAGAAATTACCACTCAAACTCTCAAGATAGAAGGACATATCAAGAAGAAAAATGTTCAAGCAGTGAAAGATCAAATCAAGCATCAACAACAAGTTATCCAACTTTTAAAGGATAACACCACTTTGGTGCAGAATCAAATGGAACAAGAGGCAGATCAACATCATAGTGAAAGAAGTTTTGATGTAGGTGATTGGGTATTTTTACGGCTACATCTCAAGCAAGATATTGATGAGAAGGAAACGTTGGCAATACTACATGCACTTAAGAAATGGTGACCTTACCTAATGGGAAGACACTTCAAGCTAAAACTGGATTATGATAGTCTGAAATGATTTTTAGAACAAAGATTATCTTTAGAAGAAAAGAAAAAATGGGTCACAAATATGTTGGGTTATGATTTTGAAATCATCTACAAAAACGGGAAGCCAAATGTTGTTGCAGATGCACTCTCAAGAAAGGATGAGGATGTGGAAGCATTGCTTTGTGATATTATCCAACTAGATTGGATAAACGAAGCAAGGGATGAATGGAAGAAGGATGAAGAAGTGTCACCACTCATTCAAAAGTTGCAAAAGGTCCCAGTTCAAACAATATTTACAGAACTTGACGAGGAAGGAAAAATCATATTAGAAGCTGGAGCAGTCATAGAAACAAGAACCCAACAGCTGCAAAATCGATCAATTTCAGAGTATCTTATCAAGTGGAAGAACTTACTTGTGAAGATTCCACATGGGAGGACAAGAATTTTATACAGAAGCATCAAGAACTACTCAAGCGTTGAGGACAACACTTTTTTAAGGAGAGGGGCATGTTAGGTCCCTATACTACTAGTGTAACCCGTTATTGTTATTACTACAACCCCCTTATTATATTGTTTGGCCCATGTAGTCCCCATATTGTCATTATTGTGCCCCATAGAATCCCACTATTGTTATTATTGTGCCCTTAGATTATTATTGTTATGTTGGCTCTGATTATATTATGACCCGTTAGACTCCTATATATATAAAGGAGGTCTTGTCATTTGTATCATCCAAGAATTGTTCATCTATGTAATGTAAAGAAGGTTACCCCCTCGAAGAGGCTTATTTCTAAGATGTTCATCTATATTTTCTATATTTTTGTGAGCTGGTTTCATAACAATTTCTTTTAGTTTCGTTAATGGTAGCACCATTTACTATTTTTGGTAGTTTTTCAGGTCTTAAACTTCTGGAGCCGTTTTGAGGTCCTAAACAACGTCTTTTGGAAAACGGGAAAACCAATAGCCTATTATAGGAGTTTGCAGTTGAAGTTGTAGCTCTCAAATAAATATTTCTAACAAGGTATCATACACATCCAACAAAGATTGTATGTCAAAGTTACAACCTCGGGAAGTTGATGTGCCAATTTACCCCAACAGGGCCCACAGACTTTCGATGCTTCATCTCCTAGGGTTGGATTTTTGGATGTTTAGGGTTTTCCATTGTTTCTCAATAATAAATAGATCTTTTAGCCTCAATGTAACACATTTTAGAAGGCATATAGTTGCCACATATCTCCTCAGAGATAAGCTACCATCATCTGAGCTAGTTTATTTTCACTATGAATGTAAACAATTTTCATTACTTTGTTACTAATGAATTGAAGTTCTGTTTTCATTGTATCTTTGTGTTTTTTTTTTATATCTATATTTCATTTTGTTCATTTATAACATACATATCAATGAAGCCATTGTGAACAACACAAAGAAGGGAAAATGGTGTACAATACCACTCTATAGAGATTACACATAACGCCTAAAACTCCTAGGAGCCATAAGTGGAGGCAGTATCATGTGAAGAGGTGCCAATACCAAAGAAAAAAAAATCCCATAAATTATCATTAACCATGGTATATAGATCCATATCCTTCATACTAGGGGGTTGGATGATCCAACTAAATACATGCTTTTTTCATTAATAAACCACAATGACCTAATGGTATATTGAATGTCCAAATAACATCGAGATCCAATATACGATGCTTGGATGAGGAAATAAATGTTATCATGATCATTTAAGGGAAAGATTAGAACTATAACTTGGAATTTACTCTCACTATTCTCATTCCCCTCCCCCCCCGCGTCCCCGCAATATCTTGTGATGCAATAAAGTCAAGAATATAGTTGTTCTTAGAAAATGAAATGAATGCAGCTTGGAAATGGAATACAAACTAGGGTGAATTATTTAGAAGATATATTAGAGTTTTGGATAAAATGGAAAGAAAATAATTTTCAAGTGCCTTATTATGTTTTTTGAGTCTCGAGTTGTGATTTGTTTACAATCATGAGAGGATACTATTGGGTTAACACCTTGGAGTAGAGCATTAATATTTTCTTGATTGTTGGTGGCTCTACCGAGATTCCAAATATGAAGTTTATGGTTTTCCTAAAATAAAATGGGCAATCCCATCCTTGCAACTACCACCACTTTAAGTTACTAAAATATTGACAACAAATTATAGAAAGTATATTTTGTTTTTGTTTCTTTGAATAAATTGGTTGAATATTAACCTGATAATATCTTTCTGTTTCTTTAATGAAATTTTAATAAAAAATTTAAATTTGAGTACTTTGATATATTTTAACTTATTATTACAATATAAATCTTCAATGGTCCTTATGATTAAGGATATATATTTCCTTCTTAGAAATAAAAAATTATAATTTCAAATCAAGGATATAGAATAAATACACATTATAATTTCAAATCAAGGAGATCAAATAAATACACATGGGGTGCCCCTTCTCCCACAAAGAAGATGACCTCATTCACCAATTTGTCATAATTAAAATAACTTTAAGGGTATTAAACTTCTAAAAATAACAAATATTACAATCTATATTCTTAATTTTAAAATTGGATCGTATATATATCGCACAATTTTTTTTTGTAAGTAAGATTTGTATTAATAAAACAAACTTATAGTACAAAGGGACTGCTCGGGCAGAACGAAGCCCAAAGTTAAGCAAAGACCATGACAGGCTGGACCAAAAGACTTCCAAAGGAGCCCCTAAGAAAGCGGGCAGCCGGCAAGGATGAACTATCCACCTCGGCCAAGAGGAGAAGACAAAAAAGAGCAGCGTAGAACGAAAGAAACACAAGAAAAAAAGAAACCAGAGCCCGAGAAGGGGTTCTACCCGACATGGGTTGGACCCTCAGTTTGGCCCTTTTTGCCTTTCTTCTTGCTCACTTTGACCATCCAAGGTGATCCGGAAAGACCTGCACGCTGAGCTGAGCTGACGGAGAGATCTCCTTGTCCGAATCCGAAGGAGATGTCTCAAGAGTTCGTTTCTGCGAGATAGGGGGGACCGAAGACTCCACTGGACCTGATTGGGGTGGGTCCTGAGCAGGCGAATCCTCCATCCCGACCTCAGTCTCTTCCTCTTCATCAGAGCTATATATATCGCATAAATTAATAATTAATAGGTAATAAAATTATTTCGATTGGATATTATTTATTTATAAAATAAAGTACAATTAAATAAAGAGGTAGTTATTTTTAACATGATTGTGTATTGTTATATTTTTATTTCTTAACTTTAAATATTATAATTACAATTATCTATTTGAATCTGAATTATATAAAATTTATAAATATTATCACTGTACAATAAAGATTATTCATAATATTCTAATAGTAGAATAAATGGCAAATCTCTCCGGGTAGGATAAAATTCACGTTTTAACAAATTTTAAAACATATTAACATATAAATATTATTAAAAAAGAGATTGCATCCAAAATTCTCTCAATTACAATAATACTATCCAGATCCATCCTTAACTCTAGATGTGCAAGCATCGAGAGGGATCCAAATATCATCAATGTGAAAAGCCTCCCCTTTTTGAAGTGGCAAAACTTGAGGAAAGTTTGTACCTCAAGAAGGTTTAATTTCTATGGATACTTGATAGATCCAAAGTTAATATGAAACAAGGTTGGCTATATATATACTAATTATAATATATATATATATATATATAATATATAAATATAATCTATATAGAGAGAGAGAGCAGAAGAGAGAGAGAGACGAGAGAGAGAGAGGAGCATCGGGTACCACCTGAGGAAGAAAGTTAGCCTCTCTCTCACCCCATAGCCAAATGAGTAATAATGAGTAATTGAATGATTAAGAGGTCACAACCTTTAATAAAAATTAAAAAAGATTTATAGCTTCTTCCAATGTTTTCATTAAGCTTAAAATACCACAAACATTTTTTAAATACTCCTATAGTAGATTAGATTTATACTACTATTATTTTTTATTACAAAGGAGTTCCCTTTCATACAAATACCTAGGAGCATAAGTGGTGAAAAATACCCTCTAAAATTTACTACAAGAGGATCTCCTTCTCAAAATTGAAGGAAAATTGACCTGTTCGACATTCAAATTGTTGAACCTAGTAGGCATAATAACTCCTATCAAATTTGTCTCGCAAGCAATGCCTCTTTATCTCCTTTCCACTATTGTATCTCTTAAGGCCATTCTCACAAAAATTAGTAGGATTAAAGGATAATTTATTTGGGGTGAAGCCAAGAAGGAAGTAAAATAGGTATTGGTATCCCGGTAAAATTAGGAAAACACAAAATGAATGGGGGGAGATTGGCCTTAGAGGTCCATAGTCTCTGAGAAAGTTTTTAGAAGCCAAACCTTGGTGGATGTTGCTCCACTTGCCAAAATATCTATGCAACAAGTTTTGATGAAAAATTATGGTCCTAATATTGAAGAACATTAACTAATTAGAATTGTGTGTGAGATAAAGTGATCTCATCTCTAGAACTCTGCTTGGAAAAATCATCATCTTATTTAGAATTACAACTTTTGGGAGATCAAAGAAGGTAATTAACTTCATTTTCGAAGGATTCATGGAATCAATGGCCTAAGATTCAAAATTAAGATAATTATAAAGAAGTCAATAACAATGTGAATCTTCAAAGGAAAATGTAGGTCTCCCATTATTGGATACCAATATCAAACCAATCAAACTAGTGATTTTTCTGTCCCCAAAATAGTGGAATTAAGAAGAGAATTTTTAGTCCTTAGAGGCCCTTTGGTCCAAATTAATGAAAAGAATGATAAAAATTCAAGGTGTCCCGAGAAACATTAAATGTATATGTAAACCAATTGGGACATTCAAACTAAAGGAGGCATAAAATATTATCACTTGGGCCATCTCTCAACTCACTGGTAGTTCCTAGGAATTTTTTTTCTAATAGTATATATGGCCTAAAGCATCCCTCTTTCCATGGTTACTTATGTGGGGAAGGATGCTCACATGGGACATGCTTCAAAAAACAAGATACAAAGGGCCTCTATATGCCATATTTGTTCTTACAACATATAAACTATTAAACATATTCATAATGAATGTGCTTACTCATCCACCATCTAGGATAATGTTGATACAATATTTAGGTAGTTAAATAGATCTACATAAATCCTAAAAGAAACCATTGAAGAATGGAGATCCTTAGCATTCTCTCAACTAAAAATCAATATATATATGTGTGTGTGTGTGTGTGTGTGTGTGTGTGTGTGTGTGTGTGTGATGTTAGCTCCAACAGTTGTCTTATGGGAAACATAAAAGGATAGGAACAAAAGGGTTTTCATTACTCTTTCCTCTAGGGAGATTTTTGTTTGGGAAAAGATTATCAAGAATATTAGATAATCAAATTTAGCATTAGTATGGTCCCCACAACATTACTCTCGAGTGAGTATAATTATTTTGACCTTATTCCTTCAAGCATCTGTTCTCTTGCCTTTGATCCCCTGTATTCAGCTTATAACTAGTTTTCTTGTTAATTTGAACCCCAACTTCCTTAGGATTTATAAAACTATATCTCAATGCAACATCTAATGGAAGCCTAGGCCCAACTAGTTTGGATGGACCATCTAGAGATGATAAGGGAATAATCATTTATATATATGCATGGTCTATTAGCTTTGATAGAAACAATTTGGTGGATCTCTATGCTCTATAATTTGACTTGCAAGTGGTGGTTTAGAACAATTTTAAAAGCCTAATCATTGATAGAAATTTTTAGATGATAATCAAAATGGAAAAAAAATTATAGAATTGTTCCTTTACCTCAAAAAATATATGGTAGTTGGAGGTTAGAAGGAGGATTAGAAAGTTAGAATTCTCTTTTAGTAGAAGTCCTCGTATCCATTTTGATTCATGTAAGAAGAACATGTGATAAATTAGCTATTAAATTATCTAATGAAGGCAAATATTCCCTTCAAAATCCTTTTGATATGCCATGGTTATAGAGGGAAATTCAATCTCTCAAAAAAATGTGAAGATATTGCCTCTTAGGACCTTTCTTCCTAATGGAGGGTTGTATCTCAACATAAATAGACTCATCATGTGTATCATTAACCAATCTAAGGGGTACAATGTCCCATAAAGTAATATATTTGATGAATGGGGTGGCATGTTATAACAATAAGGATATGAGTAATTGTTTTAGGCAGTATCCTTAACTATTTGATGGATTTTGAGCTTATGATAGTGTGAAGAAGTATGTCATTAGATTACCTCATAATCATGTATGAAGGAATGGAGGTTGGAGGACATGATTGAGGGTTTTTTAATTCGAGAGGGAATTTTATGTTCATTTTATGACTTTTATTTTATACTTTGGGTTTGTGCTATATGTTTTGGAAGTTGGAGTGCTTAAGGAAAGTTTCAAACCATTTTCTCTAGCATGATGTCAATTTCCTAACTAGCTGGGAATCCTAGGGAGTAATAAGAGTGAATACATTGTCATGAATAGTTGCAGGAATTTGTTTGATGCAGGTTTAGTTTCTGATAATCTTAACTTTTTGATTCACTTTCCCTAAGGATCATATCCTCTTAGGTTGGTCTCATCTTGTACGAGTTCTTGTTTTGTTTTCTCTTCTATCTCTAACTTGTGTAGGTCTATGTATTGCTCTATTTTCCTTTGGCATATTCTCTTCTCACTTAGCTTAGTTCCTTAGTGCATACACTCGCTTTTGTGGGACACCCCTTTCAGTTTCATTAGGCCACCTATTTTGAGGCTATATTTGTGAGCTTGGTGACCCATTGTTCTCCTCTTTTTGATATTCCAACTATGGTTTATAGGTTTGGGGATTTATGTAAGGGTTTTTAAAGTGCTTCCTTAATGATTTCTAATTTACTTTGTCCTTCTCTTGGATCCTTGAAGCTCTATCTTTGGTCTTACTAGTCTATATTATTTTCTTCCATGATGAGGCAACATCATCCTTTGTGAATAAGGTGGGGAAAGAGGGCCCAATTTTCTTTACCTCCTAGAGCCCAATCGGTAGTGAAGAGATTTGCAACTTCATAAACCTCTGTGTTCCCTCCTAAAATTAGAAGCAAGATTCATTAGGAAGAGGAGGAGGTTCACATAGAGAGGCATTTCAGACTGAGTCAAGAAATTGAGGAAAATCTAGTCCAAAGAATAACAACACAAGAAACCAACATACCCAATACACGAAAACAATTTACATCTATTATCAATTAGAAACAATTATAAGAAAAGTGTTGATTGAGTGCTTGAAGACCTAGAAATAATTTTTTTATGCATATATAAGATCATTGAAGAAATTTATATGTTTGATAACAATATGCCTATCATAAAAAAAAAAGGTAACGTACATGGATTTCACAAACTCTGAAGAAATATTGAGCCACCAACAACATTCAAGTGATTTCTTTCGCTAAATAACATATTTCTTTTTAATTTATTTTTTTTAAATATATATGTAGCGGGGCAACAAACAATAGAATAGTTATGATTATGTTTTTATACTTTGTCATAAAAGTTATCACTCTTTATTAATAATTTTAAAAACATATATATATATGTCTATCATTAAAAAAAAGTACTTTTAT
>APFE030574357.1:108936-155441 GCA_000404065.3 Pinus taeda | reverse complement strand
TTATTTATTATTTATTATTTTATTTACTTCATGTTGCCAACACCCTCTGCTGAACTAGTATAACCAGTGGGCATCGAAAGTCCCCAACACCCTGGGAAATCTCAAGGAATCTCTATCGTTTTTCCCACTTTCGGCACTAGGCATAAGCCTGACCCGGTCTGTATCATAGTCCAAGGCTGGCCCCAAGGCTCACGCCTGACTTAGACCTCATCTGCCGCAAGGCAGGGATTCAGTCCGGTACTCAATGACCTCGGGCATCTTGCAAGGCTGGCCCACTCCCTCCACAACTACTAAGGCGCATAGCCCCAGGCATCGAAGTCCTTTACATCCTTTCTAGACTTCGGCATCCCAATCCAATAATAGACACCTAGCCTAGAACATCAGGCACTTGGCCTCCCCAAGATGGTCCCATAGCTCTTCAAGAGCTATACACCAGACAAAGGAACCACTGGCATATGTAGTGTTGTTTGAGTTTTGTCCCTAGCCCATATGGTGTTACTTATTCTCCCTCGTGCGTATGGGGTCGCACGAGATCATCAAATAAACCGGCCCTCTTGGCCCACTTGTGGAGTCCTGTGAATCATCACACCCCAACATGCAACCCATGCATTAATCATACCATCATAGTATCATAGGAAATAATCCACATGCCAAGCCTTGCATGTCATCATGAGAACATTCATCAATGTTAATGGCAACATTATGACTAATAACGAACTGCATGCTCATGCATATCATAAATTTGTACACAACTATCGCATGCTTCACCTTATGAAATACCATCGTAAGTTAGATCATTAACGTATTTGCATGAAAGACATATCATAACTTCACATAAATGAATCACATGTCAATAAACCCCATATTACAGCATCATAACTCTTATGCCACATTATGCATATCATATCCATCATGAGTATTCAATACTTATCATCACGTAGTAACTGAATATGTCAATATACTTTCACTTACACATATCGCTATTATCATATGGATACATTAACACTATAAGAACCATATGTGCATCATTATCCTCCTACCATGATATCATGAAACATCGTCAATATGTTTTCATCAAGTTGTCGATTACTTATCAATAATCATTTCCACTTCTTTCTACTAGGTAGTTGATCATTTACACCAATGGTATAATCATCGTTAAATTTTACATGAGCCTCATCATCTTGGGTCTTAATCTCTCGTTATATATTCTTCCTTCCCCAAGGAAATTTTGGTGAAATTCATTGTTTAAGATATTTACTAGTTATTCCATCATCATCTATTCAAAATTAAAATTCCTTGATTTACTTCCATTTACCCTTTGGCTTACTGATTCCAATATCGCTATATGAAAACACTAGGTCATCATTATTTTATATCATTCTTAATTTACTTGCATGAGGGTTTGTTGATCCATGTTGAGTTATACATACATCACTTAATTATCATTTTCAACCACCAAAAATATTTTCTTATCTCGTCATGTTCCTATCTCAATACCAATTGATTGCTTTATCATAATTTCACCCTTTCTCAAGTTGGACAAAAGACTCTTTCTTATTAAATAGTATAGTTATTTTAGATCAGTTGGAAATACTAGTACCATCATTGTCTATGAAAAATATGAGGTGTCACTATGTACACAATCCTTCTCAAGGTGTCCTGATAAAATTTCTAGCAACATTCCTTCCTATATCTTCCTCGTTTATTATCACTTGGTCATCATGCAACTTCACACCTTCACATTTTTAAAATATGTGGATCATCACTATGACAATTATCAATCATGTTTCTCACTCCACTCATCAATACCTTTCTTCTTGATAGAACATCCCTTCACTTCCTCCTACCAAATATTCTTATATATTTTTCTCCTAGTCTTCCATGTCTACTAGCTTAAAAATGGAAATTTCTTTACTTTATTCTATTTGACTTTATTTTCTCACCTCCAGTCATTGTGGTTTCTTTTCCTTCTCTCTTAAACATAGCACCAATATACCTTGGAAATGTTGTTACTATTTCCCAACTTAGGTAATACTTGATAAATAAATTCATTAGTATGGCTACCAAATGTAATCCTGTTTTAAGACATCCACATAATAAAATTGCCTAATCCTTCATCTTGTTATCCATAATTAATTCATATAGTTAGTCACCTATGGAAAACTTTACAATGCAGCTCTCCCATTGTTATAGATGTTGTTATGCACACAACTTATCTTCTCCAATCATTCTATTTTATCATACCTTCCAGGTTCCTTAAGATGACCTTCATTATTACCATGATTTTTCAACTTCCCTGGTTGATTGCCAATATTTTCTTCTTTATGCGCATCATCCTTAGATAGACCTTATAGTGATACCTTTAGAGTACCAAGTTATGATTATACCAAACTCTTTCATTATGTTCTAAAATAGGTTTTCTTTTCTGACTGATTTCTTACCCTTGTTGTGATACTTCTTCTCTACCACCTTAAACATCTGACCCAAGTTGGCCATAATCACATGGACTATCATTAGTTATCATCCTTTTAGAAAAATTGCAATTTTCTCCTTTCCATTTCTCCTTAGACAACTTTATCCACTATATGCAATTATACTCATCATCTAAACTGAAATCCAGATCTATATGATTTTCCACTGAGACTAAAATATACCATGTTGTGGTTGATATATATATATATACTGCAAACCCAACTGATTACTCAAGAATGAACGGGACTTCAATGGTAGCTTGATGATGTTTAATAAATGATATGAGTAGTAAATGAGCAGATACATGTAATATGAATGGAAATTGCATTGCTTTATTAGAAGATCATATTGAGAAAATTGTGTTCTTGCAATAATAGGCCAGAGAAATGGCAAGCAACTGCTATAGCTAAAGGAAAATGAGAACAACAATCCACCCAATAATTAGTGAATAGTATGGTCAACATTCAAGAAATGTTATCTCTGTGTTTTTAGATCAGATTGAATAATAAAATAATGAGCAAATGCCATTGTGATTTGGAATAGATTTCACTATTCTAGAGCACTTTAATTGGTGACAATTTCAACTTCAATTATCCAATTACTTCAAGTTCTATGTAACTGTGTTGTAAAATGAACCAGTGGTTAGTAGTTACACCACCATTAAAGATTTGTTCCTCCACACAAACAAGCCAGTATACTATATCAATAGTGCAATCTTTTAGAGAATTATACATCGTCAATTATGGGTAGATTATCACCATCCAAGATTACAAGATTATATACTTTTCCAATGAATCAATGAGTCATAATAAAACTATATCTTTAATTATGTGACTCATTTAGAATTTCACTTTGTTATATGGTTGTAATGGAGAGAGCTGTGTCACACCTTTAACAGTTGTAGTTAATTATAGAACTTTTTATTTTATGAAATAACATTTAGAAAATGATAAGAGGATGTAAGCACAAACAACTAAAGAAAATGAGATAGTGTTTTTTACCATGTAATGAGATTCTAATGAGAGAAAAGAATCATAGAGGAAAGGGCCGATATCCAAACCAAAGAATCTGATGACTATGATGATGCATGGGAAAACCAATGAGGAACTAATGAGTGCACCAAAATTTAACTTATACCAACCAAACACTTACAATTGATCTTCCAAAATAAATGGTAATACCCTTGGAATTTCAGGTCTTACTTCCATAATCTAATATCATACTTTTATAATGATTCTAAAGAAATAAGCTCATTGTAGCTAGTTTAAAAGTATATCAGTCTACCAAATCCAGATTAGTTATCAAAATGTAATGAAAAGAAAGTTGATGAATTGTAAAAAGAAAAGAAGGTTGATATAAAGACCTTGTATGAGAAATAAAAACACTATTGTAACTCAATATCAAGATTCATCACTTGAAGAAGCATAAAATAAGAACCAATATACTCAATAATAATTATTATCAGAGTCTAATAATAATAAGGTTAATAAGTTATCCTTATTATTAGAGTTTATGAGTTTAATAAGATATATTTTATCATAAATTATCAATAATCACAATACTTAAACCATAAATTACCATAACTTATCAACAATCACAAATTGTGTAGTATAAAACCATGGAAAACATGAGTTAGAAGGTAATTATGTCAGAATAAAACTTAGAGAATTGTCTCAATGTAAAATCCAAATTTGAATGACTAAAGCTTAAGAATATTGGTGGCATTATTGTGTTAAGAAGGTACTTGAATTTCGAAAGAAATTTTATTCATCATTATATGTCACACCAATATTAATTCTACATATTCATGATTTTTAAGAATAAAGATAAATTGAAATTTTGTTCTGTAGAGTGAAATATTTAAGTATCTGTTTAAGCAATCATAACTTATGTTAGAAGAATTAAATTGATTTCTTAAAAAAAAAATCGTTAAACAAATTTGTTGAATGTATCTTGAGATTCTTATTGCTATAAAATGATTACTCTAAGGGAATTTAAGAAATCAAAAAACCAAAGAAATATTCGACACCATAAAGAAGAGACACCACCACCCGACTCAAAACTAGATCGGATGACTAGGAAGGTTATCCCTCCCCCAAAAAATAAAAGCTTTTTATTACTAAGATGGCCTACCTACAAGCGCACCCGCGAAGGAAACACCATATCAAACCCTTAAATTACAACATAAGGATTGAAACAAAACCAGGAAACTTTGGAACAAACGTATTAGCTACAATACATTTTAGCTATAATGATTTTAGCGTGTTTGAAGATCTAGTGACAAGCGGAGAGGAGAGATCATGGATTCTGTCAGGATGTTCATCACAAAGAATCAGATGAAGGTGCCTGCCTATTGTCTTTGTCGAGATAAAGGTACATGTGCACTTACAAGTTTAACATTTTCAGTACACGAATTGAAATATAGTCGGCTTGTCGCAAATAGACTAGCTGCATAATAACAAGAGTTAACGCGAAAAGATAAAGGGAAGTCAAAACCACCTCACATGCAAAGGATAAGCACTTCAACACATTTTATATTCTAGTTCTATTCTTGACAAAATTGATTGTTCACCGGCACAAAATTCTCAAATTCGTGACAAAATCAATATTTTAGCGGCACAATATTGGCGAAGATGAAGATAAAACTTTACGCATTCAATAATAGTCTTTGAAATCTATGAACTCAACTATTGCTCTCACACTGGCACAGATTGGTAGCTCTTGATAGACCTCCACCGACCCAATCTCCCTGCGCGCATGAATCTAAAACTCCAAGTGAGGCTCTAAATTTGCATTGAATTCTGATCAGACGATTCAAAGGGAAAGATGGGCAAAATACCATCTAAATTGGATTAATGCATCATAGCCTCTAAATTTCAATGGACAACCCTCCAAGCTTCCAGGAAAGGGAAGAAAAACATTTGATGGTCAAGAACGATATGACTCCATCGAAAAATGGAGGAATGTTCTGCCTTGAGTTGTAGAAGGAAGGTTTTGACAGAGAGACATATAACAGATCAGATCAACCATACAACTTTATTTGTTTTTTTTTTTTTTTTAATGAAGCAAAATCTAGAATAGATATTACTCAACTGTTATAACAAATAATAATCAAAATAATAAAGAATCTAAGAATCCTTTGAATGGATATGCTGGAAAGTTCTACAACACAGATTATTTATTTTTTAAAGCGGATAAAAATCTTTTTTTCGGCACTTTCAAATTGAAACTTTAGATCATATGAAAAAAGTGCATCAAAAGATCGTGCCGAGATTTTTTTTTTTGAAAATCGAGTTGGTAAATTGATTTTTTTTTTTTGAAATGGATCATTGATTACCATTTTTTAAACGCTTTCTTCGACCATCGATTTAACTATCAGTAGGTTGAGGCTAGAACACTCCATAAAAAATAAAAATAAAAATCCGTAGGGTTTGATCAAACAATAGAAGATCATTGCTCAAGACTTTCCATTTAAAAAAAAACTCACTAAAATATAATTATGACCCGATCCCAACATCATGCATATTCAAGGCAGATCATTGAAAACATACAAGAAACAAAACGAAAGAGTAAACGACTTGTAGACGATCTTGCTACATGACAAATGCTTCAAGCTTTGCATTTTCACTGATTAAATTCGCCTCCTGGGACAGTCAAAGGACTTGAACACAAAAATAGGTTAAATTCCTAAAGTCTCGTATAATTGGACCACTGAAAGTCGAAATTTCAAATCTCCATGCATCTAGTGCAAATGTTAGCACAATTGTTTCTCTCTAAGGTTTATTACAAACAACAGGACATATAATAACTACTGAGATGGAAGTCACATCAACATACAAAATTGTTGGATCCTTATCTCCCAACAGTTTGATAGGCCATATTGAGTAATAAAAAAAAATTGATATACCCTTATCAACATTGACAACTATTTTTATTTTTATTTTTATTTTTTTAATGCCAAATGTCTGTTTTTAGTAGATTTTATTATTATTATATTATTATTATTTTTAATTTTATGGGCTTCGCTTTTGCTGATATGTCCATATAGTGAAGTTCAAATGAAATTTACAACAATCCTACTTGATTGACCTTGTTAGAAAACTTACTAAATTTCCACTTTCGTTGGAGATGCTTGGATGGAAACCAAGGTGCTTGGACTAGGATCCCAAAGCCTTAATGATCCAGATCTTGAGAGATTGAAGTTTTTGTGAGCACTTGATCTTCCATGTATAGATATTCGAAACAAACCCCGCAGTGTACTTTTCCATCACCCGTACAACCCTTTTAAATTGGTTTGGTGACATACAACAACATCAAGGCCCATAATAACAACATATAAAACTACAATAAACCCTATAAATAAAATAAGGTTCATTGGAAACAAGATATGTGGAGACTCGAGTACGACCAGGTTAACAGACATGGTACCCAGCACTCAGATTGCCCTATAAGGGCATATACATTAAAAATCAGATCTCCCTATTTAAATACGTGTCACACAGTTTAAATATAAGCCAAGAACAACATAGCTAGGGTTTAAACAACCATATAGAAATTCTTGCAAAAATAAATTTAAGAAAACCTACTGCAAATTATCTTTCAGAACCATAATATATAAATTTATGATAAACGAGCTTTATTTGATGCCTATTATAAAAAACACAACACTTAGCTTATGTTGGGGCAGAGCCTGCAAACAATTGTTAAAAATGGCTAACAAATTAGTGCAAACAATTAGAATTGCAGAAATCTAGAAACCCCTATTCCAAAGTTCAGTTACCGTGGAAATTACTCGTAGGAAAGTAAGCATCCTGCAACTTTCAAAAACAAGTCAAATTAAATATCTTGATTTTTTTTTTTTAGATGGCCATAGGCCCTAAGGGTTAAGCCCTGCTCTAATACCACATGTAACAACCCAAAATAAATATGTAATTAACTTCCTAATTAACATTAAATTCAAATCAGAGTGGCACTTACCTAGCCAAATAAAAATGCAATTATTAAACAAAATTCAAACTATGAATAGATCTTACCTGTGGTAGAAGTAGGCTTACCGCAGCAAGGTTTTGGGGACGACTCTCCACCCAACCATACGCTTAATTGTGCAATGGTTTGCTACAATTGGCCACCTCCAAGCCCTCAATCAACGTACTACTGCCAGTGACTCATAAGTCTTAGAATACCATTCTCCCAAGAGAATGAAAGATAGAATCTCGGAATGATGGAATTTAGGAATGCTTCTCATCTTCCTCACCATCTATTAAATAGAAAAAACATTGGAAGGGGAACCACATGCACACACTTCATGTGTCTACATGCAACTTTCTTTTGATTTTTATCTTTCTTGTTTTATTTCTATTTATTCTTATTTAGAGCTTTAGTATGGTTATTACTATTTTTATTTTTATTATTTTTATTTATTTTCGTTTATATTTTTTAATTATCATTTATTATTTAACATTTATGATTTATATTTATTATTATTATTAAGTGATTATTTATTATTATATTATTATTTATTATTTATTATTAAGGGGAGGGATATTACAAATTCCTTTCGACTTCTAGCCTTACATATTAAATTCAATGGGCCACTTGGCTTGGTCATATGATGGCATCTGTAACGTTGGATTAAGAATTAACCAAATTTATTAAGAAATCAGGGAGAAGGATAGCCCCATTTTATCCTCAATGTTCCACAACCTAGGCATGATGCTTTATTGGAAAAACACTTAGCTTGATTGATTCCTTTCTCTAAGACTTGGAAAAGCGTATGGATTCAAAGTGGTTGGTTGCTTCCTAGATTCACCAAGTGAGCCTTTCTAGATTTCCATTAGACAAAGAACAATAGTGCATGAGTCTAATGATTATTGCTAAATATCTAATGGAAATTAACTCTCTTATCTGCCTTGGGTCAAGAACCCTCAGAAAGAAATTGATCTGGTTTTGTGTTTGTAAAGTTAGTGTTCATGGACATGAGGCTCAAAATTTTTAAAGGAAATTAGCAGCTTAATAAAACCTTTACTAAGGGCAGCCTAGATCTTCTTTCATGCCTGGAGAGTGTTATCTATAGGAATAAAAATATTGGCAAACTAAGACCTATTCCCACAATAAGAGAATCACTAACCATTACTAAGGCAAGCCTAGATCTTATGTTGAGCTACTAAATTTGTTTAGCAACGCAAGCCTACAACTTCCTTCATGCCTGTAGTTTGTTATCTATAGGAATAATATTGGAAAACTAAGAACCATTCCCACAATATGAGAATCACTAATCATTAAAAAGAAATTGATTGATTGATTTTTATGTTGTTAAAGTCAGTGTTCATGGACATAAAGCTGAACAATTTAAGTCATAAAATAATTTATAAAAAATAACTAGACCAGATCAACATCTTAACCAGAAAATGAACCAGGCGTCACTTGTTTTATTTGAAATTAATACAAATTTACATCATTTTATTATAACACATAATTATTTTTATCCAAAACATTTATTGATATAATTGAAGACATATAACCAATTGTAGGTCAATTTCAATAAATGGTAGTAATTTTGCAAGCGAAAATGCACACATGGTATTTTAAGTGGAAAAACAAGTTATCAAAAAGACAATTACTGATATAGTTGAATACATTCAACAAATTCCTTCTATAGATTTGATTTTTCAAGGATACTGTCAAAATGGAATATGTATGAAAAATTGTTAAGTTTCTTCTATTTTTATTATGAATTTCTATATTAATACATATTATTGCAAAAATATTAATTGAAATTTTCTAGAAATTTTGAATAAACTAACATATTGTTAATTGCTTGTAGGAAAATAGAAATACTAATGGCCTATACGAAAGTAGGATTTCAATTACCATTAACTAAATGCATGCAATAAATCTATATGTAGTTGCATCTATGGAAAGATTACCTATGTTGTTTATATAAGGAGAAGTGGCAAGTGAGTGACTAGGGATGCGCAATTGCGATGCCCATCATCAGGTGAGGATGGGACAGGTGACACGAATGTCAACAATGCTCCCAAAAATGTTGTCGATGATGACCATGTGGCAGAAGCTGATGTTGTCCCACCATTAACCACAAAGCCACCATCAACCATAGTCCAAGGGGTGAGTTCAACGAAGAAGATTAACGCTATAATAGGTTGGAAAAAAGAAGACATGTTAGATGCAATTGATGACATAGAGTTTAATGGATATTTAGTTTGAGCATCAGAAAAAAAGCAAGGTATTCCTCCCTCGTCAATACATTATTGGACAACTGGGCTCACTCATACAAAACGTAGAGGGCCTCTTACAATTTTGAATGAAGAGGAGGAGGCCAAGTTGGTTTAGTGGTGTAAGGAGATGGCCCAATTGGGACATGGATTAGAGTTGATACAACTCAAATCCAAAGTTTCTCAAATATGTCAGGGGAGGCCAAATCCATTCAAAGATGGGTTTCTTGGTAAATCATGGTGCTTTAGGTTAAAAAAAAGACATTCAAATGTTTTATTGCGTTCACTTGAGGGCCTTAATAGAGACAAAGATTTAAATTCATTCCCTACAATTGTGTCTAAGTTCTATGAAACTCTTTCTAGTGCATACAATAAGTTTTCTTATGTTGCAGACCATATATGGAATTGTGAAAAAATAGGTTGACAGGTAGGAAGGAATTCTGGCATGCAGGTAATTGCTAAGAATTGTGTCTAAGTTCTATGAAACCCTTTCTAGTGCATACAATAAATTTTATTATGTTGCAGACCATATATGGAATTGTGACAAAATAGGTTTATAGGTAGGAAGGAATTGTGGCATGTGGATAATTGATAAGAGAGGGAGCTGAAATGTGCCAAATATTTTGCCTAAGAGCACAGAGTGGATAACTATTCTATGTTATGTCAATGCAATTGGATCTTCAATCCAAAATTTTTATTTATTCAAAGGTAAAAATCAATTGAAAAACTATATACAAAACTCTGAACCAGGTGCATGCATGGCTGCACATACTCATGCAAGGATGACTAATGATTTTTTTTTAAATTGGCTTTGTCACTTTGCTACACCTATACCATGTGGTGTATTACATGAGAACATATAGCTATTGATTTTAGATGGTCATGGAAGCCACAATATTGTGTAAACAATTGAGGAGACAAACAATTTGGGCATCGAATTGTTAACATTTCATGTTTGTACCATTGACAGATTGCAACTCGTTGATGTCAGTGTGTTTGGTCCTTTCAAGAACTATTTTAGGTGAGAGCAAGCTGCATGGATGGAAAAGAATCTAGGGGTTGAGGTGAAAAGGTTTGAGCTAGAAAACCTTAGAAGTAAAGCCTTTAAAAGGGCTCTCACTCCATGAAATATCAAGGGTGGATTTAGGAGGACTGGAATATGGCCACTAAAATATGATGCTCTTATGCATCATACTGGTTGTAGCCAACAATTTCAGGTAAATGGTCAAGAAGAAGGACATGTCTAAGAAGATGTTGAAATGCAAGAAGAAGTGGATGAACACGAAGATACAATTGCAACTAATATTATAATTTCCCTCTCTCAAGGACACTTATATGGTGATGATGATGAACATGTAAGTGAAACAAAATATAATCATGAACCAATTGAGAGTAACACGAAGGTTGTTATACCAACTGAAGCACACGGAAATTCAACTATTGATATTCTTAATGACTCTGTTGATCATGCAATTGACAATGATAATGTGGTTGAAAATGACATTGCCGATTTTGCACTAGGAATCAACAATGACCAATTGACATTACCAAGCCAAGTAACCCCACCATCATGGCTGGAAAAAGACATGATCAATATAGACAAACATGGTGTCTTAAGAACCAATGAAGAAAGCATGAACATGCCTTCACAACCAACAGAATTGAACAATGAAATTGTTCATTTTTTGGTGGACAATAGATCAATGGAAGAAGATAATGTAGCTAATGAGGAATCATATGAAGAGAACAATATAGTTCAATTAGTTCTCCCCGATATTGAAAGGAAAGTGTCAACCAATGACATATAGGTGGTAGGGAATCAGAAGTTATTTGGTTAGTTCATAAAGCTACCAATAGAGATAGTGTCAATGAAAGAAAAACATGGAACACTAGGTAGTCATCATTTGGGTAAAAGTTCACAATTACTCACTTCAGAAGACTATATAACCCTATTAGTTGAGTTTGAAAAAAAGAAACTTGAAATTTAGGAATTAAAATAGAAAAAGAAGGATTTTTCCAAGGAAAAGAAGGCAACAAGGATTGTTGCACCACAACTTTGAGTAGAGGAAAGGCTTGAAAGAAAGAAATAAAGGAAAGAGAAGGACCATAAAAAACAATTGGAAAGGCTAGAGATTGAAGAAATAAAGGCTCAACAAAGGCTTCAAAGAGAACAAGGGATGACAACTGACAATGATGCAAGCACAATTAATGAAACCAGGATGATATCAACCACATTGGACCAAATTGCAGATAATACACCATTATTCCAAGACCTCATAAACATTCAAGTGCCTCAATATCAGGATGGGGCTTTACCCACTTTCTATATTCTTGCCAGTGTGGGTGTCAATCCTATGTATTCTTGTTAGACATCTCCACTTAATGCAGGGGTTAGTAGCACAAGTTTGAGTTATGGTTACTCAATTCCTGCATGGATATAAGGGGAAAATTTGACTCAATCATATGGAAACAATGCATCACATCCTAATAAGCCACTATTGGGTAGGCCAACCCACTTGGATCAGGTAGGAAACTCAAAAATTCTAGGCACTGAAGTTTCTGGAGGCCATCAAGAATAAGGGTGTGCTATGTTTTATGTTGTAACCACATTATGATGTGTATTTTGTTGATCTTTCATGAATCCATTGAATCAAACAATTAAGTTTTTTTTTTAATCAAACAAATTCACAATTGTCTTGATATGACCAGAGAAGAAAATGTGATCAAAACATAGTCTATGATAAGAAATAATACCACACAATCAATGAAGATTCTGGAGGCCATCAAGCAAAGGGTGTCGTGTTTTTCTTAGTGTAACCACATCGAAACTTCAATTTTGTAAGGATGACCATTTTTTGTACCAATATAATCTATGTATGACTAATTTGAGTAGCATATAGAATGTTCTCTCATGCATCCACATAGGATGTTCTCTCTTGCAACCAACTACTAAATGTTTACATTCTGACAAGAAATTCACTTTTCAGGATGATGATTTTTTTTTTTTTTTAAGTTTCACCTACACCCGACACTCTTACTGATATTGAAGATCACGCTTTGTTTAATGAATTTTATTTTAACTTGCAACAAACTATATACATATTCATGTAACATGGTCTAATTTATCAACACTAATATATTAATGTCATTCGAAGATGGTGTCAGTGAGAGTCAATTCTACATGGTCATAAAAAAAGAATTATTTTCCTTGAAATCAACAATGATTGGTTCAAAGGTTGTAATTAAAAAGGCCCTACAATTTCATCGCAGATCGAAGAAAAAATATAACTTGAAGTTACTCTCATCACAGATAAACTTGATAAAGAATAAGCTACTCTCATCACATAATGTATTGACACTAATATATTAATGTTATTCAAAGATGATGTGAGAGAGAGTTAATTAGACATGGTCATGAACAAAGAACTATTTTCCTTCAAATCAACAATTATTGGTTCAAAGATTGTAATTAAAAAAAGCCTTGCAATTTCATCATAGATCGTATGAAAAATACAACTTGAAGCTACTCTCATCACAAATAAACTTGATAAAGCATAGGCTACTCTCATCACATAATTATTGACACTAATATATTAATGTTATTCAAGGATGGTGTGGTTCCATTCATAAACTTCCACGTTTGGGAATGTAATAGGCATGTTCATTGCAATGTTTGTAATTCACCATTGCAAGACAAATGTGTCAAGTATTCTCTGTTCGGCTCTGTTATGTCCAGATTCTTGTACTTGGCACAACTCTAAAGAACAGAGGCTTGACAATGCACTTATGTTTTCTAATTTTAATAAAATACATTGCCAAAAAGAGTCTCAATTACCCTGATACTCACCATGGGTGGCGTATTGGTATATAATGTGCATGTTGTTTCTAAAATAAATTTGTATTTTTATGATAGCCATCGCATGCTAGCCTTATGTTTCAATGGTGTATGCCATAAAATGAATTAATTGTATCTACATTACACTTGTCTAAAATTGACAACTTCGTCATGATGGTAGTAACATATGGTGCACAAGAACACCCTGGAATATGGGAAAAGATGTGGACTTGATACTATCACACACAATACCCTTCTTGATGGGAATTTTAAAGATGGTAGAGTACATTTCAAGATGTATATAAGTTTTGGAACGGACTATGCCATAAAGTGAAGTAGTTACATCTACATTATAACTATCTAAAGTTAACAACTTTGTCGTGATGGTAAATTATGGTGCATAAGAACACCATGGAATATGGGAAAATTTGTGGATACTATGACACACAATACCCTTCTTGATGGCCTTTGTAAAGATGGTAGCATAGATTTTAAGATGCATACAAGTATTGGAAAGGTGGGATTTTGATCTTGTGTTTAATGTTGTGACTCCCTATTTGAAATCCTTATTTCAATTGTAGATTATGAAATATTTTATAAATATGAATACTTAAAAAATATCATGAATAAAAGAAAATTTATTATAGTTTATACCCATAAACGATCGGTCAACAACCTCTAAATAAGATACCCGTGGTGTGAGTGCAAATGAAGTCATAATACTATCTTCCAGGCTCTTTGCGATGCAAAGTTTGGAGAAAGGTCAAAAGTATAATATCATCATCCAGGCTCTCTATAATGCAAAAAAGTTTAGATGGAGGACATGAGAAATTATATTGAAATTATTAAAGTTTTTAAACCATGGGAGATGGACTATTGTACTGTGTGTATGAAAATAATGTGAAATGGAGTTCATATCACATGTCTTTAAATTTTGAAGTTCCCCAAGGAATGATAAAATTCCTATAACATGTGATGTTTTTAATGTATTTCAAAGGTTTAAATCTATGTACAATGCACAAAGATTTAAATCTCCTTGTAAAATATGTGATTCCAATTCCCAGTAAGATAGCAAGGATAGAATGGGTTTAAAAACACACAAATTGTGAGCTAGTATAATAAAATAAGAATACGGCATAGAACTTCCCAATCAACGGTTCATAAACCCCAACCCCATCTAAGACACTAACCCTAAAGACTTAAAATTCACAGAATCAAGTCAAATTTCGAAAATTTGGCATGGTTAGCCATGAGAATTAAGCAAGGTTATCTTTTTGTCAGGTTGAATGCATTACGCTTGAGTCAAATTAAGAAATATTCAACAAATTGTTTGTTAAACCCTAAAATTAGAGCCATAACCCTAAACATAGAGCCATAACCCTAAACTTAGAACCATGACCCTAAATTCAGAGCCGTAACAACCGTAACTAAAAATTACCCTCCATAAAGCCAAAACCAAAATCAAAATCATAAACCCTAAAATCAGAGCCATAAAATTAATTTACTTCCACAAAACCAAAAAAATAGAGCCATAACACCCACACTACAATTCCTAGCATGATAGAATATGTTTAAAATCACAGAAGTTGTGAGTTGGTAGGATATAATATCCTAACAGAGAGGCTCAGAGAGCCTTCTGCGACATCGAGACCACCATGCCTTCTGCGACATCGAGACCACCATGCCCACACATCATTGCAACAATAATGAAGATCTAAACACCCGAATAGAGCTTACCTGCAATAGACTCCTGAAAGCAAAAAAAGATGGTGGGGTTACAGTCTAAAAATACCCCAGAGAAATCCATGCAAAACGATTTTAGAATTTGAAAGCTTACATTCATGAAATAGAATTGGAGCATGAAACATCCATATCAACTATTCGACCAAATGAAATTTACATTACTCTATGTAGGGACAAATTTACCACGATCTAGTGTGCAACGGACAACTTGAAACAATCCGCCAATGGATAAATGGCGTGAAACAACCCCCTAAATGGTAAATCCCCTACTATCTCATTGAAACAACCGCACATGAAGAAAATAACAACCATCCGAGGCCATTAACACAGGAAATGAATGCTGCTATCACAAGATTTGGGGCAGTAGAATGCCCACACATTAGGCACTTGCAACATACGTGAGGGCATAATACCACCTTCGACATTTGAGCGAGAAGAAACCATAAAAAACCTCGAAAATGACCGCGGGAGTGCCAAAAGGTTAGTGACACCTCACCTTCCACATAGGAAACCTGCCGTAGTGTCCACATGAAAAAATACATCGAATGGACCTTATTTTATAACTAAAATGGTGACAGTATGTCTCGAGTGCTATGGATACATTTTTTTTTCTATTTCACTCTATATTGACATGACTTTAATATTGTACAATCACAATTCAGAGCATTTTTCTCATATTGCTGACACATTCGTTCCAACTTATATATCACATAATCCTTGCCACCAGATAGATAAGCTGCCACGGAGCGAAGGGACTTGTCAGGGCTACCTTGCACTCACCACAAAGCCATATTATCTTGTTGTTGGCAGGTATAATGTAATCGATTTTGCGTTGACCCTATATTAACTTACCTTTTGACCAAATGTTGAACTAAATACTTAAGGTTTACATTATAAAACATAATTTTTTTTAATATATTAAATTTATTTATTAAAGATTTGATTGGTTCATCTAGTTTCCCTCTTATTACGTAATGATGTTTGTGCCTCCATTTGCGCATTTGATGTGTGTGCCACTGTTTATGCATTGATTTGCCATACATTCTTAAAAGGTCATTTCAACAATTCTAGAAAAGACAATTCGTATTCACACATATTGCAACTGGTTAACATGATGTATCGTGTTCAAGCTCTTGTTTATGTTACCCTTATAATACTCTATATGCATAATAAAGGAAGGAAAAGACTGACATAAGATAGGATGGTAGATTCGTTGACAATGCAAATTCACCAACAATAGATCGGAGTAAATCATCAGATTTATTGGTGATAGTTCCTTTACATAATTACATATATAAAGAAGCTCAGCTCTTGAGTTTTATATAAAGAAGCTAAGCTCTTGAGTTTCATTTTTTTCGGTATGTATGGGTGCTCTCTACAAATGTTAGAAATCCCAACCCAAGGGCGACTAAAGCAAAATAATAAGCATAAAATCATTATGCTAACAGGTGGCATTTAGACATAAAACCCATATCTGGAAAGTGAGACCATCTAGCCTTAATCTAATTTTTAGTTTTCTTTAGATTTGATAATAAGGATTTTGATAAAATAGTAATTTTATACTATTAAAATAAATTTTAATATATAAATTTATTTAACATTTTGAATATATTTTAAATTTTTAATAAAATATACTTTTAATATATAAATTTATTTAACATTTTTGAATAATATTTAATATTTATAAAAATATACTTTTAAATATACAGATTATTTGAATATATTAAAATATTTAGATTATTGTAATTTCCCATTTTAAATATATTACTTGAAATAATCTATATTGAAATTTAGAGAGAATTACCTAAATGCATTTTTGAACAAAAATAACGAAAATATTTTCGCCATAACATGAAAAATATGAAATATTTATGCTATAAAATATTTTTGATTTTTTTTATTTCTCGTTGATGAATAACATGAAATAATATGTGTTGACTTCAATTATTTCCATTTAGTGTTAAATAATATGCCTAAAAAAACAAGAGAAAGACGGAAATGAAGTCTTTATTGTTTTTACACTATCAATAATATAAACGAAAAAATATTTTAAGTTGGAACATAATCATCCAAATATATGTCATAAGTAGTTGTTTCATACCTTTCAAAGTTCAATTATTAAACTAAGTGGTAGAGACATATCGCTTGCCCATTCTCTCTAATAAGCATATCCCTTACCCATTCTCTCTAAAGTGGAGTGCACGATTAGAATATATGTAATCAACTCCCGACGCAGTTTGACTCAATTGTTCTCATATTAGCGCTGATGCATAAAAATTGAATATGAGGTTTTGAGGTGGATTTGAAATTCAAATTTATCAACATGACAAATCTCTAACATAGTTAATGTGTAAAATTTACATGACAATCTATAAGATAGCGGATGTGTATAATTCTTCAATTAAATATTTAATGTTTATATGGAAATAAATAAGGGAATAAATAGTGATAATAATCAAGTATGGGCCTTATAATGGCCGAACATTGGTAAAGTAAACATATTAATTTTCATTCACTATAGATGGGCTAATTGGTCAGCTGTAAATTTTCATAATTGAAACCTTGAATCCAAATGAATTTATCGACCATGTAAAATATTTAATCTTTTATTTTTTTCCAAATTTCCGAATCTTAATTGAACTAAGATGCTCATTGATTTTGGAGGTTCATTTTACAGTGAAGTATGAGGGTGATTTGTGTTTATAGTGGAGTTGACATCATGGGGCCTCACTTAATGAGTCTCTGATATACTTGGCATACTAAACAATACTCTTAATTTGACTACAAATAGAAAAATACCTCTAAAAATCACATTTATTTAACCCCCTACCAATACAAACTCAATGCACATTCCCAATTTAAAAATCCTTACTTTCACTAGACAGATATCTATTTTTTAATTAACATTTTTATACTTCATTTTTTTTAATTAATTAGTAAGTTACTTTTTATTTTTTATTTTTATTTTGAGCTCCTTAAAATAAAAATAAAATATTTTCTAAATAAAAAAGCAATAAAAAAACAAAAATGAATATGCTATGCATGTTAGTTAGTTTTCCCATATGATTAATATAATTTTATGTAAAGTAATTAGAACTAAAAAAATGTGTGAATAAGATGTTTTAAACCTTATACTTAAAAAAAAAGTCAATAAAGTTTTTAAATAAACTATTTGAAGATCGATGTTAACTAATTTATGTTGATATAGATTCATATATATCTATATATAGAAAAATATATTAATAATAAAATATTTTTAATTTTTTATGTAATAAAATATTCAATGTGGGTTATCAATAAATATTTTAATATGAATTAATATTCACTTATACTTTAAAATATAAGTGAATGTATTTTAAAGTCCAAATATGCCACACCCTCCAAGAGTGCTTTAAGAAAACTCTAAGTCTCCGAGAGAGAGAGAGAGAGAGAGCTCCAAAATTGAATTGACAAAAGGTTGAGCTAAGAGCTTACACTAATTAAGAGTTTGGAAACTGATCCTCAGAAGCCTTTTTATTAATGAGGCCTCTATTTTCTTCATTTTCCATTATTTTCCTTCATTTTCCTCCTCACATGCAACTTGTGACCTTTTACCTTTCTTCCTCCTAATTTCCTTTATTTTCATAAATAAATGTGCCAAAAATGGCATTTTTCCTTTCCAAAGCCTTAGCCATTTCCTTTGCCAATTTTGTAAGCCATAATAAATTAAATCAACATCTATTAGGATGTTTCCCCCACCATTTATCTTGGAATATGTGTCCCATCAACCGTGGCCTTATATATTTTTACATGGATTTTTAACTAGGGATGGTACAGAACCCTCCCCCTTGGGGGAACATCATCCTTCGTGTTCAAAAACACCCATAATCACAAGACTGTTGTAAGAAAAACATACTACCGATGGAGCTTTATAACACAACTTGTTGTAGTATTTACAATGACTGCTGTTGAAACATGACAAAAATATTATTTACAGGATATTTATAACACAACCCATTACAGTATTTACACTAACCACATATACACATACAAATTTAATTCAAACAACAAATAGTCATACTATCTATGGTGCTTTATAAACCATCTCGATACAATAGTTACAATAATACACACACATACGCATATGCACATTTTCTCAACCAACAAATAAAAAGATACAATTCCTACATCCACAACAAGGGAACCCGTAGGCTTACAAATCCACCTTCATAGTAATACCAGGATTCACCTCCTTCCCAGGAAGTCCAGAATCCACTACAAAGTCAAATCTGCATCCAATGTCCAGCACTACAATCCCATGCTAGTTGTTTTGTTAGTGAACAATTACGGATCATTGTTCCAGGTCACACTCCCAACATGCATTTAATTCCATCAAGCGATGCTAATGACAAAAAAAATTCTTTTGTGACCTTCTATTCTCTACTATATAGTTCCTTAGGCAATCTGGTCATCCCCTTCTGTGCAGTCACTCACCTTCCAAATTCTGCTAGCACCCCCATCTTAGGCAGTCCATCCCTCGGCAAGTCTTCCTTGCATCATAAGATACAAAACCAAGGCATATACCTTCCTCAAACCATCATACTAGTCATAGCATGTTCATGGAAATAAATGGACACTATTGGGTAGTAGTGTTCCACAATGGCCCTACTCCTGAAGTTCTTTACTGGCATATTGTTGCATTTTCCAATTCCTTTTGTTAACGTTGCTAATTCTTTCAGCCAATTGCAACCACCCAACCGAGCATGTTCATGCATTCCTATACCAGGGACATAGCTTCCATTAGATTCGACATAAATAGAAATAAATTCAATTCATACCTCTTTGGTAGCTCATTAATAAGGTACATTTGTAATTCTGTTTTCTCCTGTCACAACAGCATATTTGACCAAATCATCATGTATAACATATCACATTAGGTTATCTTGAAACACAACCATCATAGATCAAAATCATAAATCACACGTAACCATCATAAACTAGAATCATAGATCACATGTAATCATGATAGACTAGAATAATAAATCACACGCATAATAAAAATAAGCTAAAATATTTATACTTATTCTTTAATCAATCCTTACTTCTTCCTTTGTTCTTTCTCTACTAATGCAGGATGATTTTGTCAGTCCAGCATGAGCGGAGTCTTTAGTGGTTCAAAGTCGAAGTGATCTTCAAATGATCATGGTCGATGAGGTCTTGAGCTTTATCAACTTTGCCAGTGTTCGCCATCAGCATTCAATGTCCAGTATATTCGTCTTTGATAGTTATGTCAATGGTTGATATGGGTTTCATGGTTTTCGAAGGTTATGGTGTTTGGTACCTGGTTGTCGACATGTGGTTGTCATCAGTTCCACCAGGGTTTCATTGTCGTCAGTTCTGCTAGGGTTTGGTTGTCAAAGATGGAATAGGTATCGTCATATGGGGTTTTATGTCACATTATGACAATTTGTTGTAAAAGGGGTTATTTTAAATCAAGGTGATGTGAGACATAACCTAATACATTATATAAAAAAAACCTATGTTAAACCTAAGTCCTAACCATAAACCTGTGGTACAAATCTAACACAACATCTAAACACTAAAAATATTCCTAAAACCCACCTCGGCTTTGTAAAAAATTACAAAAAACAATGTAAAAACATTATAAAGCACCCAATGTTCAAAAATCACTAGTCATAACCATAGCAAGACTGCAACATGTGAACACCAGGCAGTCACCGTAGTTTAGATCGCAGCAGAAATATCATTTATAACCGTCGGGGTTAGCAGTGGACATGTAAACAAATCTACAAACCACAGTGGGGAAACTACTTCGGAACCGTCAGATTAGCCACAACCGCCAACCTTCACCACACATGAGAATATTCAGCGGGTGAGTCACTGGAACCAGCGGTCTAGAGGTTACCACAAATGATCTATCCACCTATTCACATGCACTGTCAGTGTTACCTCTGCCTGGCTAGGTGGTCGCTAACGATTTTCAGTTAAACTAAGGTGTGAAGTGGATTTTTGTTTGTTATTTGGTTATTTTAATACACCTAAGGTGCTAAATGTCACTATGCGACATAAAAATATTTAAACAAATTGTAAACCAACGCTAAATTCAAATCATTCATTCCTAAACTTAGCCTAAGGATTTAGAGTGCATTTGGAGGGCTATGAAGCCAATATTTTTCTCATTGAGAAGGGAGTTGTGGTTTTAGAGTTTTGTATGCAGATTTTGGAGGACATATGTTGTTTTATTTTCAGTGTAACAAGAGCACCGAGAGTCGGAATTGGGAACCGTGACAGACGTTGGAAAGATAATTCAGAGAGACTTATGGTGACATTAACTAGAAGTTCCTGCATGCACAATAAATCTAGTAATTGTTTGTGTAATTTACCTCCTCAGATTCAATCCCAATAAAGCAGATGCCCATCTTGAAAGTGTACCCGGAGACGTAGTCCATCAAGGACAAACTCCGTAATCAGTATTGTTGTCTGGTATTTCTTGTCGTAAAGTCATTCATTCATTTAGGTCTCAGGGTTAAAGCACCTTAAGTTAACATTCAGTTCATTGCTGACATTAATCAAGTCTACTTTAGTTTAATGTATGATCATTTCAGATCATATAATTTGGTATAAGAGCAAGTTATGTTTGTAGATTTTTTTCAGCAAATTTTAACCAGATCTAAGTCACAATGTGGAGAAGGAACCCTCTAGGAGATTGATCCAGAGATTGAAAAGCGAAGATTCACTCATAAATCGACCATGACAGAATTTGATGTGGGTGAAACTCTTGAAACTAAGATGAGTGAGGAACAATTTCAGCCATCATTCTTGAACATGTAGCAGATGTTGGGAGAGCTCTACGAATATAAGAAGGTGAGAGATGTAGCTTCTTTTTCAAAGACATTGAAGAAGGAGAAGGGTAAAGGCAAGGCTGATAAACCTCCTTCTCCTCCATCATCTCTATCATCATCATCTTCTTCTTCTTCTAGTTCAGAATCTTAAATAGAAAAGAAACCTAAGAAAACATCTCTTTTGAAACTTAATGTAAAATTTGAGTTACCTATTTATGATGGTGAAATGAATCTTGAAAAGTTAGATAACTAGATTAGGCAGTTAGAAGTGTATTGTCGTATTCAGAACATTTATGACAATAAAATGAAAATTCAGTTAGCTACACTTAGAATGGGGGGAACAACTTTAATCTCGTGGGAAAGTAAAACTCAAATAGATGTAAAGCAGAAAGGTAAAGTCATCTCTTCATGGTCTAAGGTTTTAAAATCTCTTACGAAACAATTCTATCCTTTAGGATAAACACAACAAGTTGATATTGATTGGCAGCACTTGAAGCAAGCTAAAGGGCAGAGTGTTCAGGAGTTTACTCAGGAGTTCAGAAAGAAAGCATTGGCACTTGGTATTTCATTGGATACATGTGAAACTTTATTAAAGTAAATCATAGTTTACATTCATATTTGCAACATACATTATTGATGTTTAATCCTGATGACTTTGATTAAGCGTGTGTTCAAGACATACATATTGAATCAGGTGGTAAACCATTCAAGTTTTCACCGCAATCATCCAAAGAGTTGGAAATAAAGGATTCCAATGACAGCAAGAGGAAGAACAATTCGAAGGGAAAGAAATCAACAACAACTCAGAAGGAAAGACATACTTGTTCTCATTGCCAGTGAATCGGTCATGATGAATCTAGGTGTTGGAAACATCATTCCGAACTTAAGCCAAAGAAGTTCCTTAAGGATAAATATGAAATGAAACCAAATGAATAAATCCAAAAAGATATAGGCTTTGATTCAAGTGATGAAAGGAGGATAACTACCATAGTTTCGACAGGTAAAAATTATGGCACTAGTTCAAGTTCTAATACTACTGCATCTTCATCAAACATAGATTCTTCAAATGAGGATAAAAGAGTTGAACTATTTCACATAAGGATAACTTCTAAGCACACAAAGATAGATACAATGTTTGACAATGGATCACAAGCAAATTTAATATTTGAATATTTAGTTAAGAACTTGGGTTTGGAGACATAGAATCATCCAAGACCATACGCATTAGGTTGGTTGAATAAATCGACTCAAATAAATGTCACAAAGTAGTGTCAGTTAAAATTTTCCATTATAGCTAATTACATTGATGAAGTGGAATTAGATGTGGTTCCAGTAGACATATGTGGATTTGTATTAGAAAGTCCTTATCTTTATGATCATGATGTAGGGTTTTATAGGAGAGACCATAAATATCACCTTAAGAAAGATGGGGTTGAAGTTATTGTCAGGGCACATAAAAGTAAAGCTCACTTGAATTTAGTTGTTTCTAATCAGATGAAGTGATTAATAAGTTAAAACAAGAGATTTGTACTCATGTGTGTAAAATAATAACATAAGGATCTAAGAGATGCTTGTTCAGGTTGTGAGTCTCAATTTAAAGATAGTTTGGTCAAGAAGGTGGAAAATTCTTCAGTTCTATTTAAAGAACCCAAACATCTGACTCATAAGTAGGAAATACAACATGAGTTACAGTTTATGTCCAAAGCTCCTCTTCCTAATGTCAGAATGTATCATTTCAGTCCATGTTTGAGAGTTATAATTTACAAGGATGAAAGTCAATATTGGGGAAAGCAGTGTTACATTTCTCTTGTATCGTATCACCATTTCATGTTTCAAACAGTTTTGAAGCCTCTTTTCAAGTGGAGAGGAAGCCTATTTGTTTTCATATCAAAAAATTTTCTAAAGCAATGTCAAAGTATCCAATACATAAAAGGGAAACTTATTCATTAAGGAAAAGAGTTAATCAATGGAGACATCATTTAACGGGTGAGGAAACAGTGACTCAAGCAAATCAACAACCACTTCAATACTTTCAAAATCAAACTAAGTTGCAGCAGTTTCCACATTACTGTTTGATGGGTTTATTGTAGCAAGCTCATTTAGTAATCAGGAATTAGGAAAGTATATCATGTCAAGTAGCTAGTATGATGTCAAGAATGTCTTTGCATGTTTCTATTATTCCAAAAAATAGATTGTTAGTACATGTCAATGATATTGAACAATATCCTACAGAGACTATTTTCAAATATGTTTATGAATCAGTAACTCATGGTACTCTGTGGAAAGAAGTCAATTTCCATGTTCATAACAGGTTGTTTAACCTTCTTCGCAAGTTGTGCATACTGCAGATGGATGGAATAGTTCACAAATTCAAAATGCACCATGATCAACATCATCAAGGTCATCATTTTCAGGTTGTTGATCGAATGTATTAGTACATCATCAAGGCAAGGTGGAGAGTGAAGGAGATTTACCCTCACCTGTTATCTATCTAGACAAACTTTTGTGGTCCAAAAGCTTTTAGGTGGAGAGGATTGATCCAGGAGGATCTTGTCAGTCCAGCATGACTGGAGTTAGTGGTTCAAAGTCGAAGTGGTCTTCAAATGATCATCGTCAATGAGGTCTTGAGCTTTATCAACTTCGCCAGTGTTTGTTGTCAGCATTCAGTGTCCAGTATATTCAACTTCGACAGTGATGTCAATGGTTGATATGGGTTTCATGGTGTTCGAAGGATAAGGTATTTGGTGCCTGGGTGTTGACATGTGGTTGTTTTCAATTCTGCCGGTGTTTGGATGTCAAAGATGGAATATGTATTGTCATGTGGGGTTTTATGTCACATTGTGACAATTTGTTGTAAAAGGGGTTCCTTCAAAAAACATTATAAAGCACCCAATTTTCATAAACCGTTAGTCATAACCCCAACGAGACGGAAACATGTGAACATCATGTAGTCACCACAGTTTAGACCGCAGTGGAAATATCAGTTGTAATCGTCGGGGTTAGCGGTGCACATGTGAACAAATCTGCAAACCACAGTGGGGAAACCACATTGGAACCAACGATTAGCCCCAACTGTCAACCATCACCACGCATGAGAACAGTCAGCGGTGAGTCACTGGAATCGTCAGCCTAGAGGTTACCACAAATGGTATATCCACCTTTTCACATGCGTTGTCAGTGCTACCTATGCCCGGTTAGGCAGCCGCTAACGGTTTTGAGTTAAACTAAGGTGTGAAGTGGGTTTTTGTTTGTTATTTGTATTTTTTAATACACCTAAGGTGCTAAATATCACTATTTGACACAAAAATATTTAAACAAACCCTAAACAAACCCTAAATTCAACTCATTCACTCCTAAACTCATCCTAAGGAGTTAGAGCGCACCTGGAGGGCTATAAAGCCAGTATTTTTCTCATTGAGAAGGGAGGGGTGGTTTTAGAGTTTTGTATGTAGATTCTATAGGACATAGGTTGTTTTGTTTTCAGTGTAACATGAGCATCGAGAGTCAAAATTGGGAACTGTGATAGGCGTTGGAAAGCTAATTCAGAGAGCTTTCTTGTGCCAGTGACTAGAAGTGCTTGCGTGCATAATCAGTCTGGTTAATTTGCTGTGTAATTAGCGTCCTCAGATTCAATCCTAATAAAGCAGACGCCCATCTTGAAAGCAGACTCAGTGACGTAGTCCATCAGGGATGAACTCCACAATCAATATTCCTATTTGTTATCACTATATTTTTCTACTTATTACTTCTGTTTTCATATTTCTTATGTTTCGATTCTGTCGTAAATTCATTTCTTCATTCAGTTCTCACAATTAAAGCACCTTAAGTTAACATTCAGTTCACTGCTGGCATTAATCAATTCTACTTCATTTTAATGTATGATCATTTCAGATCATGTACACACACCAGATTGATTGCCACACCGGACAACATTCAGTTCCTTCTCCTCAACCATGTCCACACACACATAGTGTACATCCCACACATACAACCACACACGGAATACCACATCATGTATTACATCCATCTACACGTAACTGATAACACATACGCCTACACCCAATGTACAACGCATAACAATATACATGCCTGCACTCGGTGTACAACACAACACATATATGTACACAATATTCATCACAAGACATGCATCTACACACAACGTGCAACAACACAAATGCATACACATACACCCGATATACAACACAACTCACACATATATACCCGATGTACCACACCACACAATACATACACCTACACATGGCATACAACACAATAAAATACATGTACTACACAGAGTGCAACACAACGAGTACATATGTCACCACCACAACTACATAATACAGATATATAGTACCGCATGTACACAACACAACATGTATGAAACACACACAATACCACATGTACACTAGTACCATATGTAAAACATGTACACAATACCACCTGTACAAAGCACCACCTGCACAATGTGTGCTTAACATCATATGTACATGACACCAACTACACCACATGTACATTGTACGACCTGTGTAATGTGTACACAATACCACATGTACATAGTACCACATACATGACATGTACATGACACCACATGTACACAATTCCACATGCACGACATGTACACAACACCATCTGCACACAACACCACTTATACCACATGTACACGAATCCACATGCTCACAACACCATATGTACATAGCACTATATGTATGACATGCACACATTGCCATATGTACATAAAAATGTATATACAACATGTACATAGCACCATAAAAAACACAACATATCCAACATGCACACAACATCACATATCCATCATGTACATAGCACCGTCTATACCCAGCACAGCATATGCTTAATTCATGCAACACTATCTATACCACCCTGTACATAGCATTGCATAAACAACATGTAGACACACTATATATACACAATACCACATGTGCACAACATCACAGATGAAACATGTACAACATGCTATGTAGGATTCTTCTTTAATGTGTATGAAAAGAAACTACTTTAAGTTGTGGATGGCAAACAACCCTAACAATAAAAATGGTTGTTAAACAGTGTAGATCTGCAACAAATGATAGAAACAAAACCTGCCAAATCCATGACCTATGCACAGATATATTTAAACAACAAAATGGAATAGTAAAATAAGCACAAATAACTCCAATAATCCAATGGAAACCATATATATAAAGAATATATTTTATTAAACAACACCTATGAAGGGAACAAATAATGTTACCAATTACCCTCTATTGGATGGGTTCTTGGCTATCCTCAATGCCTTCAACTTTTGTAGAGTCTCTCTCCTCTATAATGTGTAAAACCAAACAAACGAAATGTTTGAGCTCAATGAGAACTCAAATGAAAAAGAGAATGGTGTGCGACAGTTATAATAATAAGAGCTGCAACAGTGAGTGCAACAATGAAAATAATCTAAAGTGAAGAATGAAAGGAAAATCCTTCTATTTATAACAAAATATTAGGTTATCCTTGAATAATGAGAAATAATGAAATATTATTAACCTCATTCTAGAATTAACCATTTGGAATATTTTATTATATTTGGTTTGGAGGGAAAAAGTATTTACACTTTTATTTAGAAATAATAAGTAAATAAATGATTTATTTATCATATCAAGAAATATGGTTAAGGGATAATAAACAAATAATGATTTATTTAATTATTCCTAAGGGATTTGGTCAAACTTGACAAGGAATAATAACTAATTAGTGATTAATTAATTATTCGTAGAGAAAATTAAGAAAATTAATGATTTATCTATTTATTTCTCATAATTGGGTCAAATGTGACAAGGAATATTAATGAAACAATGATTTAATTAATTATTCCTAGAAGATAATTAAATAAATAGTGAATTATTTAATTATTCTTTATGAGTTTACTTATAAATGACTTAACAAATGTAGTTTATTAAGTAATTTCTCATAGTGAAAACAATTTTACTATGGTAAAATTGCCCCTACATGGTGTGCATTGACCGATCTAGTAAATTATGGCTAGATGATCATTTTTTTGAGATAACAGATTGTCCCCCAACATAGGAGTGTTAGAAGAAAAACATATGGCCAAAGTACATTGTAAGGGCACAATCACTAGACAACGAAGTGGAGAGAGAGAGAGAGAGAGAGAGAGAGAGAGAGAGAGAGACCAATGTACCTGAACCAAAAGAGGATAGTGACAGAGGGGGCGAGGCTAATGCAAGTCTCCTTTTATGTTGTGGTACCAAATATCAATTAGGAATGGGAGGCATACCTATAACCACCGAGATAACTTAGTACAAAAATGATGATAAGCCCAGAAACATGAAATTGAGCAATAAAATACATGATGAATGGTACATGACATGCTGGCATAAATGAGCCAGAAAATAATACAATGTGTCCCATATACATAATGTGCTTGGAAAAAAAACATGAGCCAAGACTGAATACAATAACATCTGAGTACATGAGATATTATGGCCCTTCCCTCAAAAAATGGGTGGGAGGGAGGGTAGAACAACCAAAGAAGCCCTACTGAATAGGGAGGGGCTCTATAAAACTAAATGGATCATCTGAATGCGATATGCATGCTATGAGCACCGCAAGCGGCAGGAACCAAACCCATCAAATCTACGGAACTTCATCTTAGTCTATAGCATAATAGGAAGGCATCTGGGCATGTGGGGGGCTCCCTGAAGGGCCACCCCCTCATGAGGTCTGAAACATATCACACACACCGAGAATCACTGGTACAATTTGTTGCATTACTGGACCATAAAGTGTATGAATGACAAACATGAAATAGTTAAGTCAAAGGGAAATTATGAATCCCTTACTTGATCGGGGGCACTGAAAAAGAGTGGAAGCTGGAGCTAAGATACAAAACCCTCTAATCCATTCTTCTGGAATAGACATGTTGATGTCAATAGAATAGAGCCAACCATAGGTGAGGCAATGAGGATCCTCAACTAAGGTACGAGGGAAAATAGTAATGTGACTAATGGAATGACACTAGGGATAATGGGGAAAATGGTAATGAGGGACAAACTGACGACTTCCCTTGTCAGAGCATAAAGTGCATGGTTGACCTGGCTGCAACTGACTCGACTTTGGAGGGAATGGGGGATAGTATGACTGAAGACCAAATGGGAAACACAGGATGAATGGTATGCAAATATGGATGGAATACTATGACATGATATAATGGGATGGGAAATAGAATCCATGGATGCAAAGGTGACTCTTCGTGGATGCTCTGAACAAGGGTGATTCGATGACATTGCCACACAGAACAAGCTTGGTGGGGACTATGAAAACATGATAAAATGATGGTTTCTCATGAAGAAAATAAATAATTAATATGACAAGTGCCAAGGAAAGTTGGTCCCCAAAGTACAAGTGTCGCTCGTGAAGAAATTCGATTTTGAGAGGCGACAAAGTGACCCTTCTTGGAAAAATGGCTTCCTGGTGAAGTGTCAAATCCTCAAAAAATAAGAGAGACGCATTATAATACTCAATGAGATATTTCCAATGGTGCTAATGATTCATCACACTGAGCTATGGTTTGGTTGCAATGGGCGGAAGAAAAACTGTGGGTTTTTCTCCAAAATGACGTGTTCCCTCTAATTTGAATTCATTTTCTAAGTGAGTTGTGGTGAATTGGGAGAGGAGGGTAAGGCCCTAAATCTTGTGGAGATTGTAGTGGATAAAACAAACATTGGATTGGATATCTAGGACTTCCAGGCAAGTGGCCTTACTTCTCTAAAGATGGCCTTAGTGCTTCTTGGAATGATGGTTCCTGGTGAAGAATTAAGGGAAGAGGAAAACAAGAATGAACTACTAGAGGAGGTATAAAATCATCTTCGCCCACTAAGTCAAACATGGTGACTATGTGGTAAAGGTGGTATGACATAGAGTAGAATATTTGAAGATATGGTATCAAACGTCTACGATATGTGATGTGAATATGGCTCACCGGAGAGGCCGGTAGGAAAAAAGATCCAACAAATGGAAGGATAATCAACCATACCTAGATCCAGTGGGATCTAGGCAGAGACTTATGTTAATAAATTAAGAAGATGGCCAGGGGAAAATCATCATGTCCCCAAGCATGGGATACTACCCACAAGTATATGTGATGGAGGGGACCGATCTTGTATGCAATGGTGGGAATGATGCCCCATAACAGGAGGGGTAGTCATGGATTCCATGATGTCCTCATCAGAATGGAAGATGGGTGGACAAGAGGAAGATTGAATACATGATGTAACGTTAGTGTTAACACCTAAATATGCCTTAGGCTGAAGGAAGGCAAAATTCAGGGTAACCACAAACCACACTCAGTCTGGTAACTAGCCCTACTAGAACAGGAGAGGGCTCTCTCTGTGTCACGCTCAGTGAATAAATAAACAATATGGTCTGAGATGACTTACTATGAACATTGATTTTAGGCTAGGTAAATAAATATGGAAACAACAGGCAATTTTTGATAAATGACTGAGTTTTTGGGATGTATGGGACCAACGAACAACAATGAGCAGAGAATTTAACACAAAGGCACAGATTATTTCGAGAGGCAATACAGGCGGAAAGTCTAGCAATTAAGTTTGAAAAGATGAAAAATGGAAAGATTGTTTAGGAGGGTGAAAAGGGCATAAACACATGAATCCTTTTCAACAGAAGGAGAACACAGAACGTGAAACTTTCTCACAGGCAGAGTAATAAAAATGGATTCTACCTTATCTTACTTAGAAAATTTCACTGGAAATGAATATGAATGACCTATGAAACATAACGAAATACATATGAAATAGAAAGAGAATACATTTGCTACACTCACACCACATGAATCTCATGAACCAGAGTCGTTGCCTTTAATTAATTCTTTGTCAAAGAATACAATGAGTAACTCAGTTTCTCTCCCACAGTCTCCTAGAAATTACAACCAACCCTTTGCAAATGGTTTTACATACAATAAATAGACTATGCCATTCGGAAATGGAATGACCCAGAGTTGGGGAGTTTTTCAAATCATTACAAAATGGAAATGGAAAGCCAACCATTAGTGATAGGTGCAGCGTTACAAAAATGACAAATTGCTTTGAGTGACTGCTCGCCTTCCTTTGCCACTTGGATAGAATCCTACCTTTAGTGAAATTAATTTTTAAAGTTTGCCTTAGGTGCCAAGGAAAATTTAGTATAAATGAGCGGGCCCACTTGGAGAAAATTGCGAATCGAAATGTTGCGGAGCAGAAGTGGTTTGGCCTTTGGGTCTTTGTGCGCTGCGCCCAAACCTATATGCACTGCGCAAATTTGGAGGCAATTGTGAGGTACCTTCTGAAGTCAAAATTGTGCCCAAGTGTGCTTGTTAGAAAGCCCTACCTGTCTACTTTCCAACCCAAGTGGAATTTCTGAATTTGGTGCTCATTTGCCCCTCCAAAACTTCAATATCCCAAGACTGCTTCCTGTGTGTCAAAATAGGGGTAGAGAGGTCATTTTTTGAGTGTTTTTGACCATCCTGGGGACTCAAAACTTGCCCAAACTTCTTGGCCATGCACCAGAAGTCATTATTTTTCATTCTAAATCCAAAAATGCAAACCTTTCTTGATTTGGAGCTCCCTATCATAAGCAACGCGCCAGTGGCGTGTCGCCCAGGTAGAAAAACCCTGTTTTGTGCACAAAAATTTGTCAAATGACCAAAATTGCCCTAAATTTTTTGAAATTTGGGCTGGAGGTTCTCTATGAAGTGCTATGCTAGGCCACAGAGGCTTTAGCCAAGATTCAAAGCTGATATTTCTCTTTTTGCCTCTTTTGTCTTTTTGTCGCTCTCCTCATTTTCGCCTTCAAACTCCTTATCCGAGACTTTGAACTCATGTTCCGTGCCCTGTAGTGATAAACCATCCGCCTCAATAATGTTTTTTCCTTGTTGGCCTTCTCTGGTAGTCTCTCAAGGTGGATGTTGATCCGCTCGAGCCAAGACTCTTGGTCATTGTTAATCTCTTGCTCTAATGGAGTGAGCTCAATCCTCCTATATTGGGCAGATTGGCGATTCTCATGGATTTTTTGCAGCTCCATGATCTCATGCTGGTCTTCAAGCTGTTTGTTCCTTTGCTCCAAATACCTGATAATCCACTTGGCCCTCTCGAAATTGAGAGACAAGGCTTGGATCTCCATTTGCTGCTCCTGGATGGTCCTTCTAAGTTTGGCACTCTCTACATCTGTATCATCATCATGAGAGAGGATGAAGTTGGCCTCTCGTTCACCTAATGGACCCTCGTCATGCATGGGCCTCTTGCCCCTATCCTATGCCTATGTTGTCGATGTAGGAAGCGAGGCCCCTTCCACCCCGAGTGGAGATAACACTCACTTTTCTGTTGCGAATAAGTGCCTACTGCCTCTCTGATATGTGATGAATATTGGCATAGTAGCAGTCTCATGGTGCTCATACTAGTGAGAAGGACCACCTATCTCATGTTCAACCTCTGATAATTCTTGTGAAGTGCTGAAGAGATCACGGGTGATGAAATCATCCCAAGTAATTCCCTATAATCCCAACTGATGAACCACCAAAATCTTAATAAGAGCAAACTGATAAACAATGTTAAGTTGTTGCTGAGGGGTTTTGTGTTGCATGAAGGTGTTCATCCTCTCTATATTCTTGCAAATGAAATATGGGATGTTCATCATCCGTACCTTGGTAAAGTGCATGAGCAACCTAATGTGATAGGCATATAAACAAGAGAACCTCCCCTCACAGCTGAAATATTTCATGATCAAAATCATTAGTGGAGCATATTCATCTTTCAAATATCAGAATGGAAAGACTCTTTTGAGCTGCCTCAAGAAACTGGCCTTAATGTAAGGCTCATAATGCTACTGATCAACCTTATGTTTCTTGTGCCATGGTTCTCCAACGTTCGATATGCCAGTTGCTAATGAAACAGTTTCAGGTGTCAGTGTGAAGGTGACATCGGCTAAGATAGAGTGATCTCCATGTAAGTGAAGCACAAAAAGATGGGCCAACTCATGATGAACTCGAACACTAGCCACCTTTTTACAAAACTCAAAACATGACAGATGCTGGAAACATGACATAGCAAGAGGGCGGCCCTGTAATTCTGTAAGGGTGGCCGGTTCATCCCTGACATGTCTGCCACTTTTATGATGTCTCCGGGGAGCTTGTTCTTCCGAGGATGAATCACTTTGGGTTTCCATCTCATACTCTGATGAATGCTCAGATGCCATGACTACTGTATGTGGAATGTGCTTGGACTACCCTTTAATGATGTATGAAACTATGTGTTGTTATGAATTCTGCCACCAAGGGGAACAATGCAAAAGGGACCGTTAGGAAGGGGAATAATATGTTGGGATTAGGGATTATGGGGAGAAATTTTGTTTAGGGATATGTAGTAGGATTTGGGGATTTACATTTGACAATGAGTGGAGGGGATAGGGAATAGGGGTTTAGTAACGTTTTAGGGTAGGGAAAGATGGGAAAAATGGAATAGGGGGGAAGGGAACAATGGAAAGAAGGGGAAAAATGAAAGGGAGGAGGAACCTTGGCATCAACACAACACATTTTGCAACCCTAAGAGCAATGGTTTTGATGATTTCAAGTGGTAGGGTTTAGGAGTTTTATTGCAACTATAAACGGCCATAAACCACCATCATATTCACAAAAATATATGAGCAACCGAGATGTCGACCCTACCTAGAAATTTCAAGGGTTTCAAGGCGATTTGTTGCAAATTTGGAGCCAAACCAGGCCTTTGTGGGTGTGCGCCGCGCAGCATACCCAGTGCGTCGCGCCCTTTATGTGCGCCGCGCCCGTGTAGTTTCACCATTGTGTGGTAGCGCCCAGTGCATCGTACTCTCTCTATGTGTCGCGCCCCTCTGCTTGTGCGCCACACCTATGAAAACACTTCCAACCTCACTCAAAACGCGTGCTAGCTTCTCACAATCACTTTGCAATGTTTCTCTCTAACCTTGGTGTGCAAAATGGCATCGTTTCTTGTGAGAAATCTATATAAAGCCATTGGAGTCATGGTTTTGGTTTTTGTTTCTTCAAAACCCACTTTGATAATGTTTTATTTTGGCACTTTTTCCTGATTTAATTCAACTCTGTATTTCACTTTTCCCTTTGAATTTTTTTTTAGCTAAAATGATGACATTTTTGGCACTTTTAGCGAGGGGATTGTTGACATGGCATTTGGACAAGGAAACCATGATTGTTCCTGAAGAGATCAACTCGACCTTTTTGAAAATGATCACAAATGACACATTGTTTGACTTTTCTTCAAAACAAATTTTTGAAGAACAGTCGTAATCTGTCAACATGACGATGAAATTATTTAAATCACAACTTTGTAAGGGCCTCCCTTTGGCTTGCATGGCTTTAGTGGACATGTTTGAAGACCAATTTATCTAATCCCTAGACCTAATGACTGAAAATGACTCTCGTCTATTAAAAGATCAAACCTTGACTGTCATGGACTTTAGTGAACATTGATGAAAAGACCTAAGCAAGCAGGTGCCAAAAATGAGGGGAAATGACTAACAAGTCCCTTCCATCAGATTATGGCATGCCCCTAGTGGAATGCAGCTCAGTGAATGGAGCGGGACTCCTAAAAATGAAATGCAGAAAGAGTTTTGATCTCTGACGGAGGACTGATGAGACTGACTCTAACAGATAGTACCTAGTGCATCATCCTAAGAAAGAAGGTTCACATATGCATCATCTGAGGTGGTAGATGATGAACTAGTAGATGGAATATTTACTGATGTTGAGACCCTACTTTATGCGAAGGAGGTTCAACAAAAGAACGGGCGAGAACCTTTGAGATGTTTTCCTACGAGGAACTCAAGGATGATGACAGGTAAAGGATATGGACTGTGGAGTCTGTCATCTCGACATCAGGGGGAAGGATCACGATGGTGGGACCAGAGTCCTCCTATTCTGGTGTACTAGTGGTACCAAAATCCATAGGTAGAGGATTAGATGATCCACTATGAGTGGTCTTGAAGTCACGAAGTGCTTGGAGGCAACCATGGAATTTGTTGAGACGAGGGAAATAATGGGAATAATGACCATAATGATCACACAAGGAACAAGGGTGATTTGTGTGCAACGTTTTAAGTATTTTGGCTAAATCCAGTTAGGTAAATTGGACCTTAGTGATATTAGACTCAGGAAATGTTTCATGAACTAAAGGTTTGAGACAAGGAAGTTTAGGATAGTTATTGGTGGCATGCCCAACAACCTCACATAAAGTGCGCAAAGGTGTCAATTTTGGAGCTTTGGGGGTGGAGGAGCTTGGGGAGACTTGTCCTTAAGTTCTTTCCTCTTTTCTTTACCCCCTAGTTGGATGCTTTCGCGACAGGAATGGTTCTTGTTGAGGTTGCAGTGGAACTGAAGTAGCGACAGGGGTCGTAGTGACCGCTTGAACCAGGCGTAAAGCATGATATGGTCTGAGCTAACCAGGCAAAGTGTTTTCTAAGGGATCAATGTACCAGACTAGGATCCCCAAATTCATATTAGGGAGACTCAGTGAAGCCATGGTAGGGACAAAAAATATTCCAGGAGGAGGAAACAAAAGAGGTATCTGTCCTGCAAGATAATGTCCAGGTGGAACAACTCCTAGATGGTTAAGTCCTCGAGGAATAGTTTCTATTGGGAACAAATGAGGGGAACCCACAAAAGGAGGAGGCCTTTGGGGGGGGGGGGGTGGATCCAGATGACTCAGCTGAGATGGTAACAATAGGGTGCTAAGGAGGTAGATGTTAATTAGATGTACCATACTTCTTTTGAGTAGCCCATGACACTTGTAACATGCAAACACTTAAAGAGCTAGGCTCAGAGATAGGAGGGGAAGCATTAGGGAAAGCACCCAACAATGAGGAATATTTATATACTCCAAGTGAGACACCAGTGAGAGGGGTCGAAGACTACTTGTCAGACATCAATGAGATAATGGACTCAGGGGAGTTCAAGGATGAAAGCTCATAGTATGTCAACTGATTGATAATGATGATCTTCCCTTCATTGGGGAAGCACATCTTGCGGAAAACTATAGACGCGATGAATAACATGGGATGAGTGTAACTACAACCCAAGAGAATGTTGTAATCTAGAGGGGCATCAATAACCTCAATGTCTAAATGGACAGTCTTGCCTGCAAGAGTCATTGGACAATTGCGATACATGCTAAGAGGCTGGGAGGAGTGACCATCCCAAGTTCACAAAGTGATGGTGGATGGGGACAGTTCAGGTGACTTAAGTTGCCTCCAAATGGCAACAAACATTAGGCGAGGTGGATGCACCTTCGTCAATAATGCATTGGGAGATGATGGCACTACTGACTTGGACTAGTATATGGAAAGCAACGGATGGAGTTAATGGAGGATGTTCTGATGTATCAATGGGGAAGACAATAAAATGATCCTGTGAAGGATCTACTGCGCGCAAAGCAGTCAGTAGAGATTCTTTTGAGATGGGCACAACTAGAGAACTTCCAATGTCATCATGGTAGCATGGGATTGCGCCAAGTTGGCTACTATACTGTAAGTATGGGAAACTCAGTTAGAAGTCACATTATGACGTAATGGTCCCTTGGGGATCTTAGGAATTGTGATGTAGGGGCATCTAACCCCCCTTATTCAAAATCAAAATTTTAAATTGAAGAGTGAGGACACATGGACAATCAGAGCAAAACAGGGACAAATTTGTTTCAAATAGAGTAAATGATCGAATTAATAAAGTCTCGAGGAGACTTATTAATGTAATCTGCCATGTATTCGTATGTATAGTGAGATGTAGAGAGAGTTAGGGGAGGAAATCGTGGACTGGATTTGATCAAATCCTTCCATGATCCGATCCAATATTTTTATATATAATGAACCTGCGTGTTTAATAGGGGAGAGTATTACAAAGTGATAGATAGAGATTTGTAAGCTGAGAGTAGTCAAAATGTAATTGGAAGGAAGTTTGTTACTAAGGTTTAAATGCCTTAGAATGTAATTATGTCGTGTATAATATAAAGTGTGTTTTGTGTTGAAATTATGCGCTTATGTGTTTATCGTATAGCTAGTATGATTGTATCAGTTTTGCAGGTTTGATTGACCATTGATCACTATGAGGATCGATGGTGATCCAAAGATATTAGAGTAACTGTTGTATGGAGTGATGACACTATTAAACGAAGTATGGCAGAGAACCACGTTTATAATGCAGATTCCATCAAAAGCAAGAGAAATCAAGCTAAGGAAGAATAGATGAGAGAATGCACAAGATCTGTTGGATCTGTGAGATCAATGGTCCAGATCATGTTGCATGGAGCAGAACCATAAATATTGCATTGGTGAAGTTCATACACAAGGGGCAAAACTTAGGCCTTCGAAAATCGCTGATATATCGCATCGAAGAAAGCCTTGGGTATCAGAACGAGCTGAGGAGCGATTGCGATTGCAATGATGCGATAGATCATGGACTCTCAGATCAAGAGTCAGGATCAACGGCCCCGATCTAATCACTAATCACAAACTGAAGAGGTCAAGGGTTGGAGGTAAGAGGAATGTTGATGTGCTGACATGCGATATTGTGATAGAATGAGGGCCGATGAAGTGATATTGCCGATATATGATGAGGCGCGATCAGAGGTATCGATATTTCGGAGCAACATTGCAGAATGGCTCGAATGAGGGGACGCAACAATTTATAGTCCGGGGTCAATAATTTTTGAATTCTAGCCTTAACTGTTTTGAAGCGGTTATTTTCCGTTGTGTCCTGTGTATTCCAATAAGTGGTGTGGTCTTTATTTTTAACAAAAAATTGATTAAGTTGAATGGTCCCGGGTTTGAAGGCTTAAGGCCTAAAAAAAAAAACACTTTCGATAGGTTTGTGGGCCATAACCCATAGGCCTTAGGATCAAAATATTTATATGGAAGGGGATTTGCCTTAACCCAAAATCTCCTTTCATCAAGTGGTATCAGAGCAGGGAAAGAGGATTTCGTGCGAGAAGGAGGAAGAGTTTGCAAGTAGAAGGAGAATGAGGTACAATTGTTAAAGCATGGTGAGTTTATGGTCTTACTGTCATGCAGAGAATGATAGCCGAAGATGAGAAGACTTGCAGTAGCCTAGAGCAAGGAGTGCTCAATAGGATGCTGAAAAACTAAGCTTAGAGGAGAAAGCTTGGTGAGGTATCATGTAGCAGAGGAAGATTGTTACTGCAGAGGTTTTGTTGCTGCTCACAGAAGATCATAAAAGAAGTTCCACTGAGAAGTGGGTAGAATTGCTAAGGGATGAGGAGAAGCATATGACCAGGAGGTCATAAATTTTTGTGCCTCGGGAGTCTGATGCAGGGGCATCCAACCCCTATTATTCAAAATCCAAATTTTAAAGTGGAGATTGAGGAGACGTGGACCATCGGAGCAAAACAAGGACAAATTTGTTTCAAACAGAGTAAATTATGGAATTAATAAAGTCTCAAGGAGACTTATTAATGGAATCTTCCATGTATTCATATGTATAGTGAGTTGTAGAGAGAGTTAGGGGAGGAAATCGTGGAGTAGATTTGATCGGATCCTTCCATGATCCGATCCATTATTTCTATATATAATGAACCTGTGTGTTCAATAGGGGAGAGTAATATAGAGTGATAGATAGAGATTTGTAAGCCGAGAGTAGTCAAAATGTAATCAGAAGGAAGTTTGTTACTAAGGCTGAAATGCCTTAGAATGTAATTATGCTATGTATAATATAAAGTGTGTTTTATGTTGAAATTGTGCGCCTATGTGTTTATCGTATCAGTGTTGTAGGTTTGATTGACCAGCAATCACTGTGAGGATCGATCGTGATCCAAAGATATCAGAGTAACTGTCGTATGGAGTGATGACAGTGTTAAATGGAGTATGGAAGAGAACCATGTTTATAACGTAGAGTCCATCAAAAGCAAGTGAAATCAAACCAAGGAAGAATAGATGAGTGAATGCACAGGATCTGTTGGATCTATGAGATCAATGGTCCAGATCATGTCACATGGAGGAAAGCGATAAATATCGCGTCGGTGAAGTTCATACACAACTGGCGAACCTTAGGCCTTGGACAATCGCAATCTGCGATCACTGATATATCACATCAAAGAAATCCTTGGGTATTATCAAAATTGGCTAAGGAGCGATTGCAATTGCAATGATGTGATTGATCATGAACTATCAGATTGAGAGTTACGATCAACGGTCGCGATCTAATCACTAATCGCAAACCAAACAGGTCAAGAGTTGGAGGTCGGAGGAATGTCGATGTGCCAAAATAAGATATTGTGATAGACCAAGGGTCGATGAAGTGATACCGTTGATATGCGATGAGGTGCGATTGGAGGTATTGGCATTTCAGAGATCAGAGCAGTGCTGTAGAATGACTCAAAGGAGTGGATGCAATGATTTATAGTGCAGGGTTAATAATTTTTGAAGTCCGACCTTATGTGTTTCAGAGCGGGTTTTTTCCGTTGTTTCCTGTGTATTCCAATAACTGGTGTGGTCCCAACTTTTAATGAAAAATCGATTAAGTTGAATGGTATTAGGTTTGAAGGCTTAAGGCCTCAAAAAAAAAGAAAAAAAAATGCTTCCGATAGGTTTGTGGGCTATAACCCATAGGCCTTAAGATTGAAATATTGATATGGAAGAGGATTTTCCTTAACCCAAAATCTCCTTTCATCAAATTGACTCAAATTTAGGTTGAGGGATCTATAGCTAACCATTTGTTGTCATAAGAGGCTCAATAGATGCTTTGGTTTTGGACTCAGTGGTGAACAAAGTCGATGGATTGTCATATTGATGCGACCAAGCTTGCAAGTTGATATAAGAGGTATTAACCTTGTCATAATTCATCATGAGGATCTCATAATCAAAAAGTACCAGAAGGTTGGGGAAGGTGGGCTGCTTGACCTTGCTGAGGTTGAGTAGCAAAAATCCCTTGCTGAGGGAAAGGATTTCTGAGTACGGCTAGTTGAGATGGCACAAGATTCTAAGGTGGTTGCTACACAGGCAGTTGACCTCTAGTAGCTTCTTGGGCTTCCCACATTTGGCACATCTGGGGTAAGAGGGGACACTCATGAGTATAATGGCCATGTACACCAAAACATGCATAAGGGTTGTTCGTCTGAATAACATTGTTTTTCTTGGGTTGGCTGCCATGTTTCTGGTTGTTGGTGGTAAGATGGTTCCTTTGGGCTTCATTAGGTTGATTACCTTAGTTACCCTAGTTAACCTTGTTACCTTTCCCCTTATTCTTTTTCTTCGAATTTTAGGGATTGGTCACACTTTGCTATGCAAACACTTGACCCTGAGGTGGCTGCTGGGGCTGAGGATGCATGGGAGGCTCTGATGTTAATGCCTAAGGGGATGGAGTGCTTGAAGGTGCATAGTTGTAAGATGGTGAATGGGAAACAGTCTAGTAGAAATGCTGAGCACAAGCTGGCCCTGACATATGCTAATGTGGTAGGGTGAATGCATAAGAGGTGCTTTGTCCTAAATACACGTTACTGGTAGGAGGGGCATAAGTGTTGGAGGAACTGGTGCTCCCATGTGAATAACCATAACTCTACTGAGTATATGGTGAAGGATGTGAAATAGCTCCAACGATGTCATTGTCAGTGTGAGATTCCCCCAGTGCATTGGCACCACTAGGGCAAGGGAGGTCTAGTATCATGGTATAAACATAACCAGATTGAGCATAAATCAAGTCATATCTCAGAGCATTTTGCAGATCCTTTTCCTCTGTCTGAGGAAATTGAGAGGCGATATATTTGGAATTAGGTCCTAAAAGAGTCCTAAGAAACCAATCGAAGTAGACACAGTCTTTGAAGGGTAGAGCACGACACATGCTCCTCCTCTGATGCCATTCTTGGACATGATCGGAAAGATAGGTGGTAAAGGACTAACGAAATGCAATAAAGAGATCCGTACCAATGTCGTATCAGAGAGGTAACTGAAAATATGAGAGGAAGAATTTAGCAAGCGTTGCGAAAGTGGAATGAGAGGCGGTAGGATGGTCAACGTACCTCTTCGCAACATCTCCAATGAGCATGCATTGGAACATCCGAAGATGAATGGAATCATTGATGATGGATTTGGATGAACATCACATATGGAAGGACTAGATGTGATTGGTAGGACCCTTGCCATAATTACTCTCAAACTTGGGAACGTCAGAGGGAAGCTTTGATTTTAAATGATCATATGTTAAAACTGATATAGAATTAATTATGCCATTAATGAATAGAATGTTAACTAAAAGCACGAAAACTGAGAGAACTACTGGAGAATAAGACTTCACGAAAGATGAAAAAACATAAGCAAGATGCAAAACAAAAGTGAAAACAGGGAAAACATAGCGATAACACACAACAAGATTGATTACGGAGTTCATCCATGATGGACTACATATCCAGGTTCACTTTCAAGATGGGTGACTGCTTTATTAGGATTGAAACCAAGGAGGTTGATTACACAACAATTTGATTGAACAAAGCTACCTTTATAAACCTGCAAGTGTATTTGAACTCCCTCCACCGAGTTTAGGAATGAATTTTATCTAATTTGGGTTACACAAGGCTCGCTTTAGTCATGATTTGCCACCTAGGGATAGGTTTGTTTGGTCATTGAATTAACTTTTCTCCAAAAATGCAACAAAAACCCAAATAAAACCATATAATAAAGTCAAAGACCATTAGTTGTTTTACTAACTGAGCAGTGGAGGTTGACCGTTATGTGTGACTAGCCATGGTCTAACTGCAGGTTGCCACCTAGTGGTTATCTCCATTGGTTCCAGTATAGACATCTGGTGGACAACTGCCAGCAGATTTCCCATTCACATGCTAACCGTAACTCCTGACAGTTAACAACCTCCACTGCAGTTGACACATCTATTGCGGTTAAGTTTGGCCATGATCTATACATACAACTGCTCACATGCTGATGCGGTTACGGTTGCAGTCAGATGAACTCTAGATGGTTATTGTTTGTCTGCTCACCTAACCACATTTCCGCGTGGTTACCTTGTCTTCTCACATGAGTCATGGTCCCACTGCAGTCTCTTCCACAGTTAGGACTGTATATATGAGTTGGATTGTTTTATAATGTTTATTATATGCGAAGAGGGTTTGTAACACATAGGTTTTATGTATTTTTTGGGATTGTTTTAATACATGGCTTGGAATGTAATATGTATGATAAGTTTAGGTCCTAGGGTTTTAACACAATAGGTTTTATATTTAGGTTTTGACAATTCAATGTATGGATTTAGGTTTGATGTATTTAAAATACATTTGTTTTGTAATGTTTGGTGTAGGTATAGGTTACGGTTTAGTATTAGTTTAGGTCTTTACATCAAAACCATTTACAACCAATTCTCACCAAGTGACAGAAGCAAAAAACGTCACATGATGACAAACCCGTCAACACCAAAACCTATGACTGGATGATAACCACATGTCGAAAGCCAGTTACAAAACCATATCCTTTGAGCACTATGAAAACCATCGACATCACCTGAACAACCTGAACCATAAACAACTGTTGAAGCTTACGACACTGGACATTGAATATTGACGATGACACTGAACTGTATAACTAGTCTAATGAGATCCTTCTGGATCAATCCTCTCCACTTGAAATCTTTTGGACCATAAAATTTTGACTAGACAGATAATAAATGAGGGTAGAACTCCATCACTTTCCACCTTGTCTAGAAAATGTATTAATACATTCGATCAACCACGTGAAAGTGAAAACCATGATGATGGTGACCATGGCACATTTTGAATCGGTGACCTATTTCATCCATATGTAATATGTACAACTTGCGATGATAACCAAACAACCTATTATGAACATCGCAATTGATTTCTTTCTAAAAAATAGCATGAGTTAGTGATTCATAATCATGTTTGAAAACACTCTCTACAGGATATTGTTTAATACTATTGACATGTATTAAAAATCTATTTTGCGGAATGACAGAGACAATCAAAGAAATTTTTGACATCAAACTAGCTACTTGACTTGATATACTTTCCTTCTTCCTGATTACTAAGTGAACTTGCTGCAATAAACCCATCAAACTGTAAGGTGAAAACTACTCCAACTTGGTTTGATTTTGAAAGTATTGAATTTGCTGTTGATTTGTTTGAATCACTGTTTCTTCATTTATTAAATGATGTTTCCATTGATTAGCAATTTCCCCTTATGCATAAGTTTCCCTTAGATACTTTGACACTACTTTAGAGAAGGCTCTGAGATGAAAACAAATACGCTTCCTCTCCACTTGAAAAGAGGCTTCCAAATTGTTTGAAACATGAAATGGTGACAAAATACAAGAGAAATTTAACAATGACTTTCCCCAATACTGAATTGCATCCCTGTAATTGTTAACTTCCAAACTTGGATTGACTTGATTCATTCTGACATTAGGAAGAGGAGCTTTAGGCACAAATTGTAATTCATGTTGTATGCCTTTCTTATGAGTAAGATGTTTGGTTTCTTTAAATAGAACTGGAAAATTTTCTACCTCTTTGATCAAACCATCTTTAAGCTGAGACTCATAACTTGAACAGACATCATGTTGATTCTTATGTTGTTCCTTTACACACATTATTGCAAATGTTTATTTGAACTTATTAATCGCTTCATCTAATTAGCAACAACTAAATTCATGTGATTTTTGTTTTGATGTGCCCTGAAAATAAGTTCAACCCCATATTTCTTAAGGTGATATTTATGCTCTCTTCTTTAAAACACTACATCACGATCATTGTCAGATCAGGCAGTAACTCCATTTGGCAGAAAACTGATTTGTATATTCATTCAATCAGGTAGGTCTGTTATATACATGAGGGAGAGATTGTTCAGTTCATCTCCCGATGACTGTTCACATTTCTCATTTATTTATTTAGATATATTTACCCAATCACAAGGATTAGGTGTCAAAATTCCCCCCCTTAATCATGAAAGGAAGTTGGTGAGTCCAAGCATCGTTATGAATCGTTCAAGCTTTTCTCTTCCAAGAGCTTTGGTGAAGATGTCTGCAATTTGCTCATTTGTGGAACAATGACGGAGATGGATTGTCTTGGCCTTAACATGATGTTGAATCAGATGATATTTAGTATTGATGTGCTTTGTTCGATCATGGAACTTTGGGTTCTTGGCCCACTTTATTGCAGAGGTGTTGTCAATCATGAGTGGAGTTGATTGTACTTGTTTTACCTGTAAATCTTCAAGAATTTTTCTGAGCCACACAATTTCTTTTGTTGCTTCAGCTGTTGCCACGTATTCTGCTTCTGTTGTGGAATCTGTTGGAACTGATTGTTTGCATGATCTCTAGGAGACAATGCCTGATCCAAGACTCATAGCATATCTTGAAGTAGATACCTAAGTTTCTTTGTCTCCATCGAAATCTGAATCAAAGTATCTGATCAAGATGAAGTCATCCACCTGTGTGTACTTGATTCCAAAGTCTTGAGTTCCCTTCAAGTACTTTAGAACTCTTTTTGCAGTAGACCAATGTCCCTCACAAGGCTTTTGCATAAACCTGGAGAGAATTCCAACAACAAATGAAATATATGTTCTAGTAGTAGTTAGATAGTTGAGACTTCCTACAAGCTGTTTATACTTTGTTGCATCCTCAAATTCCTTTCCTTCAATAGATATGAGCTTTAAGTTTTGTTCCATTGGAGTAGTAAGAGGATTGCACTCTGTCATGCCAAACATGTTCAACAAATCTCCAATATATTTCTTTTGAGAAAGAAATATGGACTTTGGATGTTGGGTTACTTCAATGCCAAGATAGTAATGAACATAACCCAAATCAATCATTTCAAAACTTTTCCCCAATTCCTTCTTTATGGATGCAATGTAGCTTTCATTGTTCCCTGACATCAAAAGATCATCTATATATACCACAAGATATACAACTGTTTTGCCAACTTTCTTGACAAATAAAGTTGCATCATCAAGATCAAAATGTTTGAAATTGAGTTTCAGCAAATGCTCAGTTAGTTTTTCACACCAAGCTCGTGGTGCTTGTTTGAGGCCATACAAGGACTTCACAAGTTTGCATACTTTATGTTCATGTCCTTTCACAACAAATCCTTCAGGCTGGGACATAAAAACATTCTCTTTTATATCTCCATTCAAGAAAGCAGTTTTTACATCCATTTGATGGACTTTCCAACCGTTCTAAGCTGCTAGTGCAAAGAGTGTCCGGATGGTAACCCATTTTGCTATGGGGGAAAAAGTCTCCTCATAATCAACCCCTTCCTTCTATGCAAAACCTTTTGCCACAAGCCTAGCTTTGTGCTTGTCAAGTGAGCCATCAGCTTTATACTTGTTCTTATAGATCCACTTGCATCCAATTGGTTTGGTTCCTAATGGAGGATCAACCAGCTTCCAAGTGTCGTTCTTTATGAGGGCATCATACTCCCTTTGCATCACTTCTTTCCATTCATCATGAGAAGCAGCTTCTTTGAAGGAAGTTGGTTTAAAATCTGTAGATAAGTTCAATTCAAAATCATAAGAAACATCCATATCAACAGGTGAATTAGAGTCATCTACATCACCTCCATTTTGTCGGTTTGAATTTCTGGTTCCTGTCTTTCCAACTTCATCAGGATGAAAACTTTCAAGTGTCTTTGTTAGCCAATTTGGGGTCCTTTCTGAGATGGTCCAGGCTGCTCCGTTGATTAAGTTGGGACTGAATCAAGAACGAGTCTCCCAATTATATCAATTACATCACTTAAAGCATCATCCATTGTTGGAGTTTTATGCGGGGGAGAGTGTTCTTCAGAAGAAGATTTCCACATGTTGATCTAGAATAGGAATCCCCCCTTCAAGATGTGGAATCTGATTATCAAATTCTTGAAATGATTTCGTTTTTGCGAATCTATCCAAGCGATCAAGTTGCCGCTCAACAACATTGTCAGATTTGGATGATTCAAGAAAATTACATCTCTAGATACAACAAACTTTTTATTTACTTCATCATAGAGGCAGTATTATGCTTTGGAGGTGTTTGAATACCCCAGGAAGATACACTTACGACTTCTAGCACCAAGTTTTTTTCTATGTACCTTTGGTATCAAAGCATAACAGGTGGAACCAAAGACCCTGAGATGTTTTACCGAAGGAAAATGTCCATACCACAATTCATAAGGAGTATTGTTTCTTATAGCATTAGATGGACATCTATTCTTTATATATGAAGCACATAGAACAACATCAGCCCAAAATATTATCTTTACATTTTTGAAGAAAAGCATGGATCGTACCATATTCAAGATTGTTCTATTCATTCTTTCAGCTACACCATTC
>APFE030574357.1:89279-106228 GCA_000404065.3 Pinus taeda | reverse complement strand
CAGATGCTGCGATTAATGCATAAGATTTGTTGTTCTTGTTTTCCCAAATGACGAGCTCTTTGTCTGAGGTAGGTTGTACTGGGTCATTGTCTCCTTCTCCAACACACACTCCTTTCCACAACTCATTAAAAATGAGGGTGTGTTTTATCATCCGAGACCATTCAGAATAGTTGTCCTTGCTAGTGAGAACTATTCCCACCATGGATATGATCGAATGCATTCTATAAAAAAAAAGCTTATGCTGATAGAAGAATAATTCTGCCAATATACAGTAAAATTGTACTCAAAAGGGCATTCTCAAAAGATCTCGAATCTCTTCTTCATATACCAATATGTACATCAATACCTCACGCTACAATTTTATGCAACATATTTTCTCCAAATGTATTTTCTTCAAATGCCTCCAATGTTAGATATAAATGCATCCATCATTACATTCAAATATTACATGGTATGGAAAATATGTATAAACATGGGCAGAATAATCCATTGTATCCACTATTTTGAGCTTACAATACATAACAAATTATTTGCAAAATCTCAAATTTACAATATTCTTTGTCTAATCAATATGCTCATCGAGGTATGGATTGGCCAGATATATGTACAAAGAAGAGGCCGAGCTGATTAGCTTCCTGTGTGAAAGCTTTGAAGACTCCAGAGAACCAAAATATCCCAGCAATCTGAAATTTGATGGCACTTTGAAGACAACAAGTGATGATTTAAACTGGGGAATCTTGAAAAACCGTCCCAGAAACAAAACGTTCAGAGCACCACCATAACTTCTCTTTAACTAATTAAACAAATAAAAAATGCTGGGGTGCGCCAGGCCACCAAAGCTAAAGGACGCAATAAACTATTCAAATTCGAAATAGCAATAAAGTAATCAAATGCTGGGTGCTCAACTTACTTTGTAGCATAACAACAGAAAGTGATCTTAAGGTTTTGCAACATTGACGGTTTCTGGTTCTTAGATCAATGAGTGGTGGTGGTCGCGGTGAACTACAATGCCCAACATAACTCATGACAGGCTTTCAAAACCTTAACAATGGAGGCTAGATTGAAGCCCGTATAGAGCGATTCAATACAAGGCAACATTAGCAGGCACAAGAATGTAATAACAAGAGCAAAAAACCAATTCCCGTGACTCTTCAGGCCTGACATTATGAGGAAAACAGATACCCATATGTCCAAGATCGAGCAGGCCAGGCAGAGGCGTAAGGTCGATCGGTCGCTAGTGAGTTTGCAGCAGCGCCTGGCATCGATTTTTTTTTGGAATAAGGACAGATGGAATATGGCAGAGGCAGCGCGTTATGGTAGAACAAAAAGCGTAGGTAACTCAGGACTGTACCATGTCAGGATAGCTGGGATATGGCAGAGGCAGCACGTTATGGCATAATAAAGGGCGTAGGTAACTTAGGACTGTACCATGTGAGGACAGATGGGATATGGCAGCCAGAGGAGTTATAGGAGCATAAGAGCTAAAAGAGCAACTTGGCTCTAATACCATGTCAGACCAGGCAGTAACTCCATTTGGCAGAAAACTGATTCGTATATTCATTCAATCAAGTAGGTCTATTATATACAGGAGGGAGAGACTATTCAGTTCATCTCCCGATGACCGTTCACATTTCTCATTTATTTATTTACATATATTTACCCAATCACAAGGATTAGGTGTCAACAATCATAAAGATAAGGACTTCCTAAGACAACTCCACATATGTCTACTAGAACGATATCTAATTCGACTTCATCAATGTAATTAGTGGTAATGGAAAATATTAATCGACACTGTTTTGTGACTTTTATCTGAGTTGATTTATTTAGCCATCCTAATGGGTAAGGTCTTGGATGATTCCATGTTTCCAAACCCAAATTCTTAACTAAATATTTAGATATTAGTTTGGCATGTGATCCACTGTCAAACATTGTGTCTATCTTTGTGTTCTTAGAATTTATCCTTATGTTAAACAATTCAACTCTTTTATCCTCATTTGAAGGATTTATTTTTGATGAAGATGCAATAATAGTCAAACTTGAACTAGTGTTAGAAGTTTTACCTATCATAACCATAGCAGTTATCCTCCTTTCATCACCTGAATCTGAACCTAGATTTTGTTGGATTGCTGCAATTGCCTTCTTTTCATCCTTCTCCTTAAGGAACCTTTTGGGCTTAAGTTCTGGATGAAGTTTCCAACACTTATATTCATCATGACCAATTATCTGGAAATGAGAACAACTAGGTATTTCCTTCTGAGTTATCACTGATTTCTTTCTCTTCAAACTATTCTTCCCTTTATTGTCATTCGAATCTTTGATTTCCAACTCTTTGGATGTTTGTGATGAAAACTTGAATGGTCTACCACCTAATTCAATATGCATGGCCTAAACACACACTTCATCAAAATCATCGGGATTAATCATCAATAGTGTATGCTAAAAATATGAATGTAAACTGTCGATGTATTTTAACAAAGATTCACATGTATTCAATGAAATACCAAGCACAAATGCTTTCTTTCTGAACTCCTGAGTAAACTCTTGAACACTCTGCCCTTTACCTTGCCTCAAATGTTTCCAATCAATAATAGCTCGCTACATGTATCCTAATGGATAGAATTATTTCCTAAGAGCTTTTAAAAATTTGAACATGAAGAGATGACTTTTCCTTTTCGCTTTACATCTATCTGAGTTTTATTTTCCCACCAGATTAAAGTTGTTCCCCCCATTCTAAGTGTAGCTAACTGAATTTTCTTTTTATCGTCAGAAATGTTCTGAATACGACAATACAATTCTAAATGCTTAATCCAGTTATCTAGCTTTTCAGGATTCATTTCACCATCATAAATAGGTAACTCAAATTTTACATCAAGTTTAAAAAGAGATGTTTTCTTAGGTTTCTTTTTTGTTTCATATTCTACACTGGAGGAAGATGATGATGATGATGATGATGGAGATGATGGAGGTGAAGGAGGTTTATCAGCCTTGCCTTTACCTTTGTCCTTCTTCGATATCTTTGAAAAATAAGCTGCATCTCTTGCCTTCTTATCTTCGTAGATTTCTCCCAACATCTGCTACGTAGTAAAAAATGCTTGTTGAAATTGTTCATCACTCATCTTAGTTTCATTATTTTCACCTGCATCAGATCATGTCATGGTCAACTTATGAACAACTCTTCGCTTTCTAATCTCTGGAACAATTTGCTCAAGGATTCTTTCTCCACGTTGCAACTTTGACCTAGTTAACATTCAATGGAAATTTCTACAAAAGAAACCTGCTCCAAACCAAATTATATCATTTGAAATGATCATATGTTAAAAATAATGTAGAATTGATTTTACCTTTAATGAATAAAATGTTAACCAAAAGCACGGAAACTGAGAGAACTTCTTGAGAAGAAGACTTTATGACAGATGAGAAAACATAAGAAAGATGAAAAACAGAAGTGAAAATAGGAAAAAAAATAACGATACCAGACAACAAGATTGGTTACAGAGTTCGTCCTTGGTTTACTATGTCTCTGGGTCCGCTTTCAAGACGGGCAACTGCTTTATTAGGATTGAAACCAAGGAGATTGATTACATAGCAATTTTACCAAAATGAATTTGCACGCATGCACTTTTGGTCATTGTTATGAGAAAGCTCTCTGAATCAGCTTTCCAACACTTGTCACAGTTCCCAATTCCAACTCTAAATGCTCCTCTTACACTAAAATCAAAATCGACTATAACCTCGAGAACCTGCATAAAAAACCCAAAACCACTCTCCCTTTCTCTTCATGAAAAAATTTTCCTTTATAAACCTGCAAGTGCATTCTAACTCCCTCCACCGAGTTTAGGAATGAATTTACTCTAATTTTGGTTACAAAAGGCTCAGTCTAGTCATGATTTTCCACCTAGGGATAAGTTTGTTTGGTCATTAAATTAACTTTGCTCCAAAACTGCAACAAAAAACCCAAATAAAACCATATAATAAATTTGAATACTGTCAGTTGTTTTGCTAACTAGGCAGAGGAGGTTTACTGTTACATGTGACTAGCTGCAATCTAACCACGGACTACCACCTAGTGGTTATCTCTGGTGGTTTCGACATAGACATATGGTGGAGAATTGGTGGTGGCTTTCCCATTCACATGCTAACCGTAACTCCCAACGGTTAACAACCTCCATTGCGGTTGACACCTCTGCTGCGATTAAGTTTGGCCATGGTCTACACATACAACTACTCATATGTTGATGGAGTTATGATTGTAGTCAGATGAACTCTCGAAGATTATCGTTTGTCTGCTCACCTGTCCACATTTCTACGCGATTACCTTGTCTGCTCGCATGAGCTGTGGTCTCCTCCGCATTTAGGACTGTGTATATGATTTGGATTGTTTTATAATGTTTATTATATGCCGAGAGGGTTTATAACACATATGTTTTATGTATTTTTTTGAATTATTTTAATGCATGGTTTGGATTGTAATATGTCTGATAGGTTTACATCTTAGGTTTTTAACACAATAGGTTTTATATTTAGGTTTTGACAATTCAATGTATGGATTTAGGTTTGATGTATTTAAAATATATTTGTTTTGTAATGTTTGGTGTAGGTATAGGTTAGGGTTTAGCATAGGTTTAGGCCTTTATATCAAAACCATTTACAACCAATTGTCACCAAGCAACATTAGCAACAAACGTCACATGACGACAAACCCGTCGACACCAAAACATCCGAGTGGATGATAACCACATGTCAACAGCCAGGTACAAAACCATATCCTTCGAACACTATGAAAACCATCGACATCACCTGAACAACCTGAACCATAAACATCACTATCGAAGTTGACATACTGACAATGACACTGAATTATATAACTGATCTAATGAGATCCTCTTGGATCAAGCTTAGTAGGCATAGCTAAACAACCAACATTATGGTGTATGGGATCATTTATCAATTGGCTAAAATCCGGAAGGCTTAATCCAACCATGAAAGGTAGCATGGGAGCTACTAGAATGGTTCTTGAGACAGTCTTGCTAGATGTGACTACTAGGGTAGAACCGAAGCCAACACCAGGTTGGATTCCTGCATCTGTAGTGGCTCCTAACATGATGTCGGTGTGCAGTGAAGGAGGCTTGGAATTAGATGAACCAGAAAAATATGGGGACTTAGGGGACTATGAACTCAAACCCTGCGAGGAGGAGTAATATGCCCAAGTGGAAACTGCGGATGAAGGCCTAAGAGTCTATGCGACAAACGCCTTGGTGGCGTAATGGTTGTAAGACAAAAGTGACATGGAAATGGTGAAGGGAGATCAACAGGATGTTTTTGTCTCTATGTGGGGAGATAAATGAATTAAGTTAAGTCTTGGCTTGGCAAAGTAAACCAAGCACCCTTTGCTTAAGGTGTGCTTGTGTGTGTAAGTGTGTTTATTAATTAAGCCTAGATTTTGTTTGAAAAAAGAAAAAGATTGCTGAAATAAACTGAAATTAAAAATATAAAATGAACAACAAATCAACTCTCTAAACCCCACCCAAAATGGGTTTGCAAAAAATGTGCTAGTTGGTGGAAAAATTAATTGAAAACACATGAAAAATTCCAAGATATCTAAGCATCTATGTGACTGAGATCAAATGACACTATGCTACTAGAAAGTGGTGCAACACCTACAAAAAAAATAGGGAGGAAAATCACTGCAAAAATATAGGGATATGGGTGTGAAACCTAGGGTAAATAGTGGCACCCTAAGGCAAATGACCAAACAAGGTTCAAGAGAGAACTTTGGATCAAAACAACCTATCTTTGAAGACCTAAAACAGGAAGGCACAGATCTGGAAAATATGGCTGAAAGCTCTACAAAAACTCAAACTTCTTACTTAGCTAAACTCCTCCTAAAAAGATGGAAGTGTACTAGAAGCCCGAAGGGGATAGATTCCACTTCGACGAGTGAAACAGAGTAGATCAAGGCCTAAGAGGGCTAAGACAATTCTCAACCAACCCATTAGACTACTCTTGGAAAAACCCATAAAAAGATTAGGAAAAATCCGAGAAACCCTAAAATCGTAGGTATTGACCTGTTTAGGGTGATATCGCACTTTTTGGGCCAGAAAGTGCACATTGAACCTCTAGATCACACTTTTTGGGTAGAAAAGTGTGATTTTTGTTGCTCAGTTCTCGGGTTGCAAGTCTCAGAAACATTTGTCATCTTTGTTGTGGCTATTTCCTGTGACCTGCGGAAATGACCAGAAAACTTACGGAAGTTAGAAATTTGACTGATCTAACGTTAGAAAGCTAGTAAACAACATCAAGAGGCTCAGAAAAGAAAAACCCTAAGTTGAAAACTGAAGGTCACCCAAGTTTCTAAATTAGAATTAAAAACACAGTGGAGTTGCCAATTTGTTATGTAGAATTCTTCTTGAATGTGTACGAAAAGAAACTACTTTAGGCTGTGGATGAAAAACAACCCTAAAAACAAAGATAACTGTTAAAAATGTAGATCTGCAACAAATAATAGAAATAAAACCTGCCAAATCCCTAATCTATGCCACAAATATAGTTAAACAAAAAAATGGAAATAGTAAATATGCACAAATATCTCCAATAATCCAATGGAAACCAGATATACAAAAAATATATTATATTAAACAACACGTGTGAAGGGAACAAATAATGTTACCAGTCCCCCTCTATGGAATGGGTTCTTGGCTATCCTCAATGTCTTCAGCTTTTGTAGAGTCTCTCTCCTCTATAATGTGCAAAACCCAATAAACAAAATATTTGAGCTCAATGAGAACTCAAATAAAAAAGAAGATGGTGTGCGAAAGTGATAATAATCAAAGCTGCAAGAGTAAGTGCAACAATGAAAATAATCGAAAGTGAAGAATGAATGGAAAACCCTTTTATTTATAACAAAATACTAGGTTATCCTCAAATAATGAGCAATAACAAAATATTATTAACCCCATTCTAGAATTCACCATTTGGAATATTTTATTATATTTGGTTTCGAGGGAAAAATTATTTAAACTTTTATTTAAAAATAATAAATAAATAAATGATTTATTTATCATCTCAAGAAATATGGTTAAGGAATAATAAACATATAATGATTTATTTAATTATTCCTAAGGGATTTGGTCAAACATGGCAAGGAATAATAACTAATTAGTGATTAATCAATTATTCCTAGAGAAAAATAAGTTAATTAATGATTTATCTATTTATTTCTCATAATTGGGTCAAATGTGACGAGGAATATTAATTAAACAATGGTTTAATTAATTATTCCTAGAAGATAATTAAATAAATAGTGATTTATTTGATTATTCTTCATGGGTTTAATTATAAATGACTTAAAAAATGTGGTTTATTAAGTAATTTTTCATAGTGAAAGCAATTTTACAATGGTAAAATTTGCCCTACATGGTGTACTTCGACCTATCTAGTAAATTATGGTTAAATGATCAATTTTTTTGTGATAACACAACATATACAACATATGCACAAAAATAGTACCAAACATCCAAACCACATTGTCTCTACCAGGTAACCTTGCTTCTAGTGTCTCTCCATCATCCATGCTTATCCTAAAATGCCACAGGCCACACAAATTTCATTCTAATAATGCATCCATCGAGTTACCTGTCTGTACAATAGACATAATATAATAACATAATATCAACTCATAACCACATGATACTAACCTCATGAATATTTCAGGCTACTACTCCAACTTGATTTCTCATGAACCATGAATCTCTTCATGCCATTCACCTACACAAGAAATCATTCCTCCACACGAACAATCCCTGATAGCCCTATCAGACATTGACATACATACATACATATAGAATCATTAGCATAAAATAATCATCATCCTATCAAACAACGAGATACATACATACATGTATACCTATATAAACATCAACATAATCATGATCATAGTATATTACCAAATAACATAAGGTCTAGGTTAAGAGAACTTCCTTATTTGCACACAACATACACAACATTGAGAACCACCATTCCCAACTTCGCTAAACCATCTGTTCACCACTATGGACTAACTAGTCCATGTGATTGTCATAGTCTTACCTACCGCTACACTTACTCATGCACCAAGATTCATCTAAATCTTACATTACTTTTTGGGTACTACACAACTCTCTCCGAGCTCCATTAACTTTCCTATTTTCCAAACCAATTCCCAAGGCTCAAAACATAAAATCAAGGCAAGAAACAAACAAGAAGAAAACCATGGAAAACCACAATAATACAACACCACAAACAAATTGGTATGGCCATACACTAGGCACACGTAAAATCGCAAATCAAGCGCAAAAATCACAAAATAACCAAAGCACAAGACTAACCACATACACCATGACTTAATCCCCATGGCTCCTAAGGAAATCTCAACCAGAGTCTTCTTCAAAATTTCATGGCAATGTTTTTGCCATGCAATCCCCTACATCATACCGCCATAAATAGATAATTGTTAGTGCATAAATAAATATAACCATACACCAAAAACCTTATCTTGTTGTGCTAAGCACGTTGCCTTATAGTTGAACACATCAATGGAATCTCTTAAGGGACTCCAATTCCCTTGACAAATCCACCTGTAACTAGAGACTAGCCAATATACCTTTCAATTACATGTCCATGAATATAGCACATATCCACATAATTTTGAGAAAAATCAAGGTTAAAAAGACTTCCTGTGTGCAAAGTACTCATCCATTTTGAATTAGGGTTTCCAAACATAGCTAAAGGAATTCTTTCCCAGTTCCCTTATTCTACCTTTTTACTTTGTTGTAATAGAGTCTTACTATGCACTATCACATCACCCAATTGTTATTTATATAAACACATCAATTATTTCCTTGTCATGCTAACACCAAGCATGTCTCTTGAAACTATTTACACATGTCAACTACACTCCCCAAATATCTAGACAATCATATCTATCAATTTGAAATCAACCCTTACCAAGACTAACAATCACGTAATAATCCATAGTCAATTCATATTCATTAGACATAATGCTATAGCTGTCAAATACATTCAAGTACATATCAACTATCTCGACACATATGTGTTAGTATAATCGTCATGAAACAAGATCATTTGAACACATACTCATATTATGCAATTCATCAAACATTCAAACAACTTGCAAACATACCATGTTAGATAAATCAATTGGATGATGTAATAAACACTAAAAACTCAAACACCAAATAAACGACATAGTCAAACAGTTAAGCACAACATATATGACATAAGGAAGATCATACCTTAATGTGTATTAGGGGAGGCTATCTTGTATCCACAATCAATCCAGATTAGCACAACATAATATCACATCATACTAACTTAGATATGAATGTCATAACCCTAACCATTTGCATAGAAACTTAGTATGATATATACAACATCAAGATCTTAAATGAAATAAACCTAATTATCAAGCTAGCTATCATTTAACAACAAGAAGTTAACCTACAAGATACTTCATTAATAACATATAACATAATCATTAGGTTATCTAATATAAAAAACAATAGAAATGCATACAACTACAGGTTACTATCATTCTTAACTATCCGACACATGTGCATATAACTACATTAATCAACTAATATCCATCATGAATGTAACCATAACAACAAAAGACATGTACATAAACCTAATGCTTATAACAATCCTTAACTTACTTCCCTGCATGTCCAATATGAAAACTTGTATGATGATATGCTCTTATCCCAAAGTCTAATGCTACAACCTCATTATGATGATCTACATCTCCTGCTCTATCTCAAACAATACATTAACATCATAACAACCAATAAAATCATGATGACCTAAATTGCATAAAATGACTTCACAAGTCATGTTTGACCTACTAATCACGGATAACTATAACCAAGACCATACATGCATAAAATCTGCATATAGACATATAACACATAAGTATAAAACCATATACACATCATTCTAGCTAGAGTCTAGCCATCAATGCATGACCATATCAACTACACAAACCATGACCACATGCATGACAACAACAACCACATCACATTCACTTGACAATATGTGAACATTGACGTGCATAAAAATTACATATACGACCATGCACTCATAACGACACACTCCACAAAATCAACATCAAGTTACACATGATGACATCAATACAACCATGATTAAACTGATGCAAATAAAACAAGCACATCAAATGCAAGTGTAAGAAACACACATGCAACTGACATGCATGCATGACCAACACATTTTCCATCTAGTCTGAGGGGTGAACCATTCTTTGATACCACTCTGTAACACCTTCCTTCCACGTCTACCCAAGCAACTGGCCACCAGGGGTAAACATGGGACGAGAGTCCACTATGATATGATTCATCCTCCTAAGTCACTTAAAGAAAGTGGAATTGACAGAAACACACCATACAAACATTCAACATTAGCTTCAGGACCCTCAAGAACTAGTCCAACACTTTAGATAGCTTTCCCTTGGGTCCCACTGAGATTTTGGACAACTTAAGCCTCAGTATCTCTCATGCTATAGGCATGAAAACATCCAAAAACCAAGATTTTCTCTCAGATGCTTACTTGCCAACATCGAGAGACTCATTTAGCAAGTGCTATGCTAGCATCCCCGGGATTTGAGCCGTTTTTTCAGGCCCAAAGTCCATGTCATTGCCCAAAATTGAATCATCTCTTAAGAACAACAAATAACATGGAAATGACAGTACTAAAGCAAATATTTGTTTAAGACCTTGAATGGACCCCTACTAGCCATGACAATAATTTCGTCAAAAATATCACGAATATGTAAATTACATGTATAATTAACAGATCTGAGTATCAAGGTCTCATACTTATTTGAGATTCATCATGAAGAATTGATGCCTTATCACATTAATTGCCATTCCATCCATTATGTCATAAATATGTTGATCATTCATATACTAGTAAAAATATGATGAGAGCCATACATAGATTCTATCATAAAACATATACATAACCAACATAATAGGGACAAAAATACTAATGAAATAATAGCCATATAAACCACATATAATCCAGTATAATACTCATAGAAATATAAGGAGAAATAACCTTTCATTAATGATGCAAAATTCAAACCCGGGATGGGACTTCCATGTTCCACCTGACCATAGAATGGCTGAGCGAAATCTCTCTTCAGTCATTCACCCCCGTGCCATATTCCAAGCATGAATGTGGGATCTCATAGAACACATCAACCAAAACTCATCCAAGATTTCCAAAGGCCATCCACCTCAACCCATGAAATAGTGATTCCACCTCAAGGTCGAACATCACAAAAACATCATCAACTCAATCTCTATCCTAGCCATCTAGGGCTCAAGAGAATTTGTTCCAACCAAGGCTCTAGGACTAGTAAGTCAATCCATAACTGCCATCGAGCTCTAGAGCGTTTGTCCAAGCAAGGTTCCAGGACAAGTAACTGAACCAACCAAGCGCTCGAAAGCATTTGTCCAACCAAGGCTAGGAGACTAGTAACTCAACCCAAGTTGTTACAGGGCTCTAGAGTGGTTGTCCAACCAAGGCTCCAAGAACTAGTAACTCAACCTAAGCTAAGCAAACATGAGAACCAACCAAAACACCACAAGGAAATAAACCCCACAAACTCCATGGCTATCCAGGAAATGGAAAGGCTAGGCAATCCATTCTCAATCCAGGAAATCCTCCATGTTAATGACAGATCATGACGAAGAATCAACATGCATATGCCATGCATGCCAAAACTTGTGAAGAAATCATACATGAAACTTGGTACTTGTAAGAAAATCTGATATAGCTATTGATCTCGATGCTTTGTTGTGCTTTTCTACTCTTCCTTTGCCTTCATTCTCTAAGAGTCCAAGTATGCCACACCCTCTAAGAGTGCTCCTAGAAAACGCTAAGTCTCCAAGAGTATGAGAGAGAGAGAAGAGAATAATGAGAGAGCTCCAAAGTTGAACTCACAAAAGGTTGATCCAAGAGCTTACATTGACAAACAGCTTGCCAATTGATCCTCAGAAACCTTTTTATTAATGATACCTCTATTTTCTTCATTTTCCATTATTTTCCTCCATTTTCCTCCTCACATGATGCATGTGACCTCTCACCTTCCTTTTCTCCAAATTTCCTTTATTTTCGTAAATAAATGTGCCAAAATTTTCGTTTTGGCTTTCCAAAGCCTTAGCTATTTCCTTTTTCAATTTCCTAAGCCATAATAAACTGAATCAACATCCATTAGGTTATTTTCCCCACCATTCAACTTAGAATACATGTACCATCAACAATGGCCTTATATATTTTTACATGGATTTTTAACCAGGGCTATTACATGTTAGAATACAATTTTTTTTTCTTCTGGAAATTCAACCTAGAGACAACTCAATTAAAATATTCAACGTTTTTTAATGGTTCCTAAATATAAACTTAGGAAATCCGGTTAATCAAAGGGTATTAATTAATTCATGGTGAGAATATTCTAAAAGAAGACCTGGATCAATTTCTAGTTAATCTTAGCCATTGATTATGGTTTAATCTTAGCCATTGAAGCCTCAAAGAGAGATCATAAGAAGAAAATCCATGGGGATTGGAGAACACACTTGAGCAACAAGGAATTCGATATTGCTGGGAAATCGAATTCCAGAGTAGAAATTGTGTGTTGCCGAAGGTGATTTAGTAGTTTCAAAGCAATGAGATAGGGCAGGGATAGTAAGGTTACGAGGAAGTTTTTCCAGCCCGGTGAGTGCGTAGCAGAGAGACATCGTACTCCATAGAGAGACTGACACAGTGCAAAGAGGCAATGCAAAGCTTCAAAGGGAGATCTATATTTGCTGAGGAGAAGTTGAGATTCATGGGTAGAAGCCAGAGTGGGAGCCCAAAGGCCAGAAGATTGACTTTCCAAAGCATAAGCTGATCAACATAGTGAGAGAGACGTTGGTCCAAGCGATGCTGACACAGATCTGCATAGGGTGATGCAGAGGCAACGCAGAAGCAGTTGGGAGAAACTCATCCTGAGCTAAGGTTAGTGTGGGATCACTAGTGGAAGTGAGATTTTTCTCACTAGACATTTGTCAGTCATTTTCTCTATATGGAAAGGTAGATTTGAGCTTCCATAGATTTGTACTCAGATTTACTACTACATAATAATAAAATCCTCAGTGGCTTCACTGTTTTTCCCAAGTTGAGTTTTTGCCAGTACATTGGTCCAAAAATAGCAATGTTTATTATGTATGTGCATCTATTCTTCTAGAGTTTTTATTTCTTCGACAATATTGTATTTGTGAAGGCTGCAATTTATATGTTTCGATATTTGCAGTAGGAAACTGAAAATAATTGGTTTGATCAATTTAACAAATAGAAGAAACATTATAAATTGTTGTAGTAGGATTCAGGGTCACCAAATTTTCACACATTTTACTTTGGATTCAAAATATTCCACTCATGATCTTCACTGCTCCAAAGCACATGTGCCTTTTTTTTCTATGGGTGTCTCTTTTGGTGTAAGAATGAATGAATTCTGATAAATGAATGTCTCTCACACTTTTCCTTCATGGGTTTGTGGCCCCTCCTAGATTTTTCCACAATCATTGTAGTGTAATATAGTAAACTCACACTTTTTCCTCATTTTACAAACTAATTCATGCATCAAATTAAAAGGAAAGCACTTAGTGCATCCCTTCCATAAAATTTTGAAACAATAATGCATATGTCACCATGACTTCCATATATATGAGGGTGATTATTCAAACTACTTAGTTATTCATATTCAATAGGTTCTTGGGAAAGGGGGAAAGTGTTTAGATTTATATTTGAACTTCATTGGAAGGATTTATCAAGACAATTACCACAATGGCCTCATTCTCTCACTCGATCACCTTAGCCCATATCAATGCTCCTATGTTCCTAGTTGACAATGTAAGCATATTTATTAATCAAACATTTATGTTAGATATAAATTTCTCATGGATTCATGCAATTCAATCTTTTTTTCACAATAATGGCACATCCATGCCAACACATGCAACACAATTCCACCAACATAATCAATAACAGTTAATTACTAATTAAATTGGCGGTCAAGATAGGGATGTTATAATCTAATTTACATATAGAATAAAATAAAATAAAGATACTTAGGCTCACCAATAGAAAAAACATGCTCTAAATACGGAGTGACCATGTTAAACTATATCAGTAGAGACATGACTGAGATAATTTACTTAAGCTTAGCGAGGAAAGTGCCCCCATTTTCATTGCGTTGAAATTATTCCTATTTTCCCCCTTCTGATTCCAATTTCATCTTTCACTTTATGGATTTGGTAATAGTGGTCAATCAATATGTCCATTGTAGTTGCTAACTATGATGGAAACTACTTAGAGTGAATTAGATGAAACCAATGGGTCATTTCATTTGCTAAAAAGAGTGCATGAAGCCATTGTGAATAACAAAAATAAGGGGAATTTTTCTACCATACCACTATACAAATATTTCACATAAAGTCTAAATCTCTGAGGAACCATAAGTAGACGTGGTCTCATGTGAAGAAGCCCCACTACCAAAGCCACAAACAATACCCATAACTTATCATTAACCATGGCATATAGATCCATATCCTTCACACATGAATGTGTCAACTAAATCCATGATTATTTTCATTAGTAAACCACCAAAACCTCATGGCGTGTTAAATGTCCAAACAACACCAAGATCCACTAGATGATGCTTGGATGAGGAACTAAATTTCATCGTGATAATTTAACGGATAGGTTGGAAATATGATTTGGAATTTACTCTCACAATTGCCATGGGCCTCTCAATATCTTGTGATGCAGGAGAGTTAGGAACATTATTGTTGGTCCTTCAAACATGAAATGAATGCTCTTTAGGGATGGAATCCAAAATAGTGTGAATTCTTTAGAATATATATTGGAGTTTTAGATCAAGTGGAGAGAGAACAAGTAACAAATGCTTTATTAGTCCCTACCTTTGTCATTGTAGGGACTCTAGCGATTGCTAAAGTATTGATGAGTAATTAATCGATTGTTTGACCAAAAATTTTGAGGCTTTACCACAATTTAACGAAAGTTTTTGGTGGGAATTTGGCTTTACCAAAATTTTAACCAAATTTTAACTTTCGACTTCTTATTGGAAACTTCAAGTCTCTCGAAGCAACCTAATTTTTTCTTAATCGAAGTCTGAAAGGAACCTAAAACTTTACTAAATCATAGCCAAACTATTTTGAACCATATACCTAAAGTAATTGTAATTTTAAAGTTAGCATTAAATATGAAAAGTTAAATTTTTTATATATATTTAGAATACTTCCCATATTTCTTGTTTGTTGGTTTTAGCTATGTGTATTCGAACATGCTACTACTGTCATTTCATTTCTCTTTATGCCACATGTTCTCTGCATCTTGTTGATCGCTTCATTACTCGCCCTCTAATCCACCATGCCTTCACAAATCCACCGCTTTTCCCATCAACTATATTGATAAATCATCTATTTATGAAACGAAGGAAGCATAGAATGCAGTGCACCAAAGAATGAAGAGGAAATGACTATGTGAACCTATTTCATAGGAAAAAGAGAATAAAAATCTTGTTTTATTCCTACTCGAGGAAACAAAAGTGGAAGAAAGAAACATGGAAAATTCCCCTTCACCTGCTTCTGCATGTCGTCCATTATATCGAACATCATCGCAATTTTCTAGGTGAGTATATAAAGATAATAATTCAGTGGCAATTCTGAATAGGTAGTAATTTAATGGAAATATCACAAGAATATGTTCTCTTTAATATGCACACAAATATCTCCTTAATATGCACACAAAGAATAATATGTGTGCGAAGGGAGATTGTGACAGGGATAATAAAAGAGACTGTGTGAGCTTGTTATGTAAAAAATTAGTTAATTTTAGGTTATTGTTTAATTTTAGGTTTAGTTAGATGAAAGGGCACGATCATAAGATCATGCCCTTTCCCAAAGGGTGCCTATGGCGGTATATAAGCCAGGAAACCCATTGTAAATCATCATCTGTAATTTCATCTTTTAATAAATTATTTATACATATATTGCTACTGTCCAAGAAATTCTTGCTTCATCTGGTATCAGAGCAGGTTTCATCCGCCTGTTGGAAGAAGACACTGTGGCACAGTGTTTGGCATTCTCCCACATACCCGATTTTCTCTGTCGCTGATCCCTGTTGTTCCCTACCGCAAACCCCGACGTCTGCTACACCATCACTGGCACGTTGTTGACCAACTCGGTGAAGAATTTCAAAGAATACCAAAAAGATAAAGATAATTCAGAATTGAACGAGGAGGGCGTAGAATATTAAAGTTTGCAAATTTCTCTGTTGGGTAGCTCGAACTATGGTCCCGTGAAAGAATTACAGTCCTGTGGTGGCTCGAATTGACAAAACCTGTGAAAATCGAGAAAAAGATATAGAACAGAGACAAGGACCAGTTACACAGGCCGAGGAGAAAAAAAAGAAGATTACAGTTTGGGCAATCTTTTTGTTACGGTACCTTTCAATATTAGAGACCCATTGGAGGCTCAGACTTCGGAATAGTGTTATAGATGTGTGATTGAAGCTCAAACCAACAGTTATTTGTGTAAGCTCGGATCTGTGATTATACCTCGGACCTGTGCGTAGCATTCAATACTTGATACCTCGGACCTATGCGTAGAAGGACCAGATCTTACATTTTCGAAACAACACCCAGATCTCAGATTGAAGGCTCGAACTACAGTCTTGTAGCTGCGTCTCTCATCTTCGGACCTGTGGAAACCGCATTAGTAAACAACCTTATCTCTTTAGCTCAAATTTGATTGCAGTGGGTTTTTTGAATAGTCAAGGGGTTACGTTAATCAACCTGACGGTTCAAAAGT